>JAOTAY010020249.1:0-13062 GCA_025629805.1 Erythroxylum baracoense
GAAAGACCAAAATATGGTCTTTCACTTAATAAAAACGTGACTTAACAAGTGGTGTGGCAAGTGACACTTGTCACTTGCCACATGTCACTCTCTTAAGGTCTCTTCTTGATCTTTTAATAAACTAGTCCATTTGCCTCCAATTTTTAACCCAATTTTCTGCTAATTTTCAATGATACTTGCCATTAAATCTTAATGTCATTCATAAAAATTTCCACTGCCATTTGACTCTTATTTTTACTACTATTCATCAATTGTTCTGCCACTTGGTATTTTTCTAGTCCAAAAGTACCCCCTAAAATCTAGAAAAATTTCATATTCCACCGAAAACTCTAAATCAATGCTTATACTAAAAAATAGATTTCAATAAAAAAATTCACAATTCTAATTATAATCTCATTTATAGATCAATCATACTCAGAATATGTCAATGAATGCATGTACAATTATTTTAATGTGTAAAAATTCAAATTCACGTGCATGTATGCTAACATTATGCATGAGCATGAGATGCATTTTTCTTAATCTCTCATTGATCTCACATGTATCATATTTTAGGGTTCTAACCTTTAGTATGGTAACGGGATGTTACATTTACCAAATGTAGTAGCATGAAAATGAATAGGCATTATTTGTTTTTACAAGCTACATTAGCAAAATAAACTACCCATTGATATGAATTTTTCTTTTTAAGCCTGTTTGAGCTTTATTAGGCTTTCTTTTTGTATTAACAAAATTACTTACTATTAAACTTAATTAAGCGTCTTACCCAAACCTTGAAGCTAGCGGAGTATTTGTTGATTGGTAATGATTGTGGATGTACAAGAGTATAAGTGTAGGATGGTTATAATTATTGAGATGTTATTTTATATCTTATCAATGAAATTCCCATGTTTATATAGTTTCTTTCAATTTTTTAATGAAAAGAGAAAAGAAAAAGAAAAAGAAAAAGAGGAAAGAGAAAAAAAGGAAAAAGAAAAAAGAAAAAATGTTTAAATAAAAGTATGTAGGAAGAAAGGCAATTGTTTTACAAAGTTATTTATGATTAATGTCTCCTACTAAAGTTGTATGGAATGGGTAATTTGAATATGATGCATATGAGATAAATGTGGATTTGAAGGATCACTCCTTGTAGTTTCAATGTATTATCATCAATTGTATAAGTGATTCCTTCTAGTTGGTTATGCTTTATATGGTTTATGGTGTGAAAGTTTGAATTTGAGCTAGGAAACATAGTTTTTGCATTCATCATAGTTGATGTACATAATTATAGGTGAATGTTGGCTTTTGCACTTGATGGTATAGTGAGCGTTTTTTATTGCATTAGTTTAATGGCTTTTATACTACTTTACCCAAATACATTTCACCTTGCCCTTGCTCATATTACAACCTTGAAAAGTCCTTTGATTCATGATGAAGCATGTGAATTTTAGTGGTCGAGAAATGAAATGACTTGCAAAGTTGTGGAATATCATGATCATGAATGGTATTTGAGTGTACTCGTGAATCTATCTTATTTAAACACATTTTCCAAGCCTACCTCTTGATTACTCAATTTCTAAATGTAATGAATGTTGATTAATTATGAGTAGAAGCATTAAATGTTGAGTTCTTGCTATAGTTTTTAAAAGTTATTCATCTTTTCTTATAATTATGTATTTTTGGGAAATATGGTAAATGAGTACATGTTTTTGGTTCTATGATTTTGATTATGATGTTTTTCCCGAGGATGGTCAAAAGCAAAGTGTAAGGGAAATTGATATGTGCTTAATTGATTATACATTTATTCGATAACAATTAGTGATTAATGATATGAAATGCTTAAGACATTCACTTTAGTTCATATTTTGCTTTAGGTACAATTCGAAAGCAAAAGAGCTAAAGTGAGTCCAAAGCACAATATTAAGTCATTTTTTGGAGACTCACAATCATTTGTCCTCATGGAGCCAGAATGAGAAGGATTAAAGCAAGAGGAGAAAAGAAAATGCATGAAGATGATGAGTATATGTTGAAAACATCAAAATGAAGAGTGCTGGAAATGACTCGCGGCCATGCACACCCATGACTGATTTGTCGTGAGTGTGACACTACCATGCACACCCATGACTCATATGTACACCGGTAAGACCACAAAGCACACCTGTGAAATGCTACCAGCTCACTCGAAAACCTAGTTTTGAGTATAAATACATCATTTTAATGGCAAAATGATATGAAAAGTTAAAGGAAACATTTGGGGATTTTAAGGGAAGATGAGAGGAAAAACTCGACGTCGTTGGAGACCTATGGAGAAGAAAAATTGCTAAGCTTCCCGACCTAGTTCAGAGGTGATATCGATTTCAAAGAACTTGGTTAAGCATTTTTTTCATTGTTTTGTTGTTCTTTCTCTCTTAGGGATTGATTATGTTATCCTATTCTTATGGATTTGGATTTTCATGTATGAATGAACACAATCCGTAATTGTTCTATTTGGATATTGTTAGAATCTTCAATATAATCCATAATTGTTATGTTAAGATTCTTTTATAGCAACTAATGGTTTCAGATTATTAAGGATACAATTCGTAATTGTTGTGTTTTCGACTGGTGTCGAATCATTAGGGATAACATGAGCTAGGTTAAATGACCCGAGCTTGTTTAATCTATTTCCTAATTCATAATGCAGTTGTCCCATTAAATCTAAAGATCTTATCCTAGGTTGTTTGATAGCTAGGTTTAATTAACGAGTGTCTCTTAATTAAACAATAACTAAGGAAAAACTAGGGTTAATAGAGCTTATCGTTAACCTATGATTAATAGTTACTAGGAGAGGCATCAGAACATAAATTCAATGAATTATATTTAATTTTGTATAAGCTGTGATTAAACCGATGACTGAGTCCCTAAGGTATTCATCACCTTTCATCATCTTTGATTGTTTTCTTTAATTTGTTTTCATTATTTTAGTTTCATTTTATTTTATTATTTGAAAACAAACAAACCCCCCACCCCAACCTAAACACCAATTCTTTTCGTAACAAAAGCTAACTGAACACTCTTTGTGGGATCGACCTAAACTCGCTACTGCTATAGTTGTAGGTCTAGTTATTTTGAGTAATGTTACGACGCGTTATGTTAATATGACAAGAGAGAGTGAAGTTTAGTGAAATTATGTCTTAGGTTCTCGGTTTACTTGAACTAACCCCATTTTTTGGCCATAATTGAGTCTATAGACCTCCACATTGGGTGATTTGAATTGGAGACAAAACTTCAGACATAGAACTAAAAATATCTAGAAGAGATTTAGCTTTATTTTGGCTTTATGACATTGTAAATTGAGATCGAAAATGATGACCTGATGTTGGCCCTATATTGGAGCAACTTCTGATGTTTGGTGCATATCTCATGGTTAGAAGTCTAAATGATTTAATTTTTAGTACAATGGAAACCAGAGATATACGAAGATAATTGTTTGGAAGACCTTAAAGCATAAATTGAATGTTTTCTATGTGAAAATTGCGGAACACGTGGAGATCATCATGTAATTTGTTTGCCAATTTTTAGACCATAGTGGGCTTAGCCCAAATTACACTATTTTGAGTTTTTCACTTCCCTTTTTTTTTACCGACTCATATCGGAACCTTTTTGAATGTTTATAAAACTTTTCATACACCTAGAAATAAATGAAATATGACTTACCATATGTGAATTGGGTGATTAAACATTGAAATTTAAGATTGAGCATAATGTATGCTAAAGAAAATTTACATTTGCATAGGTAATTTGTATGCATATTATTGCTTATATATGTGTAGTATGAATATACAAGTTCACATACTAATTTTGTGAAGATTATTAAGCACAATTTAACATGTTTTATATTTAAATGAGATATAGGAACTTATTTACTGCAATTATGTTAATGTAGCTCGAGAAACATAAATGAACAAAAAATATACAAAATAAAACATATGAGTACTTGTGATTTGAATACTATCCTAATGGTGATGACTTGCATGTATGAACTTAAAGACACATTTTATATTTTCAAATGAATATCATATAATTTATTAATATATTAATTATGGAATTGGCAAGTGATTAAAGGAAATGTTACAGTGCCTGCTTTATTGTCTTGGTGATAGATAGATAGGCATGCCTATGGGGTTACAACACAGCTACTATGGTTTTACACCACTGGTGTCTCCATTTTGAGATCATAATGTCTCTACAATTCGATACTTTCGGGTATCCACAGTTTAATACCTCCAGCTATTATAGTTCGATGCCTTCAGGTATTCATAGTTTGATATCTTCAAATATCCACAGCTCCCATTATCCACACCCACAGGAATGTGCAGGCTTAATACAAAAAGGAAATTTAAAAGTCATAAATTGTACTGATGAGCTTTGAATATCAATATTTGGCTTATAAATGTGCATTTTTGGTATATGGATAATATATTGAAGCATATTTGCATTATGTACTTTGCTTAAGTATGCCATCATTGTTTACATGAGTTTATGATATTCATAAAAGTGTGTGTTCTTGAGGGATGACAGCTGTGAGTGGTCATTAAAACTAAGTGTTTCCTCACTAAGCTTTTAAGCTTAGCACAGTTATTAATCCGGGTTGGTCCAAGTAATCGGAGTAAGGCACAGGGAACATTTGTAAAGACCAAGGCTAACAGCTGGAAGTAAAAGTACCTTTGGAATGTATCTTTCGGTTCATGATGGTTGTATATATAATGAAGGAAATTGTAGTTTCTTGACAGTTTGTAATTAAGAATTTAAGTTATATGTAATATCTCATTTGGATTACCATACAAATGTAATGATGTAATACTAATTTTATATGATAATGTTAAATGATATGAAATTTTGTAATATGTATATGTACAACATTGAATAGACAAATGTGTGACGAAAATCCCTATAAATGAATAGAATTATATGTCATAAATGCATGTACAAGAATTTGGGTGCCTTATGTATGGATGGTTGTAGGTTCTATATAGGAAGTGTTACATTATAATTGTATTACTTGGATATTTTATAGCATTTCCTCTTAGCAATTAGAGACCCCTTCTTTCAACTATAACACCCTTTATTTTTGCATAATAATGAAAGCGTGAGCTATCTAAAGCTCTCGTGTGATTGTCCAAAGCTTGCTTTCATTTGATCTGTCCAAAGCTTGCTTTTATTTGATCTTAATGGGCCATCATTAAGGGAATCATAGAGGTTATCCTAGCATTGTTTTAATGCTTCTTTAGCTCTATGAATACCTTCAAAAGTATACTTATGCATACTTATCTATAGGGATTTGAGCTCCTACTTTATTCCCATCAATTTTTATGGAATCAGAAGGAAGAACAATCATTCACCTTATGCTCTAAACCCTTAGACACGTCTCCTTTAACCTATCCACAATACAAATTAAATAGACATAAACTTAGAAAATTATCCCTCTTCAACTTTGTTTCCAAATGCTCATTTCAACTGCTTTGATACATTTAGAACCCCTAATATTGCTTTGGTTTAATTGGGATAAAACCCCTACTATTCCATGTAAACACTATCATTAGTTATTTGTGGATTTGTTAGCTTTGGACTTAGCTTTTCGCTTAGATTTATTCTTCTTAATCGATTTCAAACCTTCTTAGGAATCATCATCAACAGCTAGAGGGATGTTAGGAGGTTGCTACAATTCACCAGCTCTTTGTATTAAAGCATTATCAAGAGAAATAAACAAGTTATCCTTTAAGGCACTTAATTTAAGTAAGGAACTTCCACATTTAGATTAGGAGTATCAATATTCAGTCTTGAGCACTATGAACAACAGCTAGACCCTCATAAACATCTTATCTAAAAATTGTAGATTGAACATTTTATGACTATATCAATTCATCATAGAAACTAGTTTAGAATGCCTTACCATTTGATAGCCATTTAGTCCCTTATTAACCTAGAGATGGCCTCTATTGGTAAGACAATTTAATGGTGTCATCATTGATCTTATCATCAATTCCAAATCTAGTTAACGAAACTTATTCATGTAGATTACAATCTATGTCAAACTAATGCAAATTCTTGAATAAAATATATGTTTCATGATGAAGTTGCTTCATCTATGCATAATTGCTGGCCTATATAGCTTGTAAAGAGACTTATCCCTCTAGTGAACTAATATTCCAATAGGATTTGGCTTGTAAAGAGACTTATCCCTCTAGTGAACCAATATTCCAATAGGATTTAGTGAAAGTTAACCCATAATGGAACTTGTTTATGCTTGATATATTCAAGTTAGTATTAGGCGTCTGCATTTAGAGAAAGATTGGCAATCCATTCAGGTGTTATAACCCCTTTTCTTTCATGATTTGTACCTTTGAGTTTAACATGAAAAGGAAGAGATGATCCTCACTTAATAATACCTCTTGTCATCCTCTAAGCTTCCAATGCTTAAATGCCCATAGTTTTATCACCGAGAAGGCTGGTCACCTTCCAAGAAAGAATCTGACTAGAGAAGACTCCTAGGAACTTGCTCTGTGCTTTTAGTGCTTCAATACTAGAGAGAAAATGGCTGAACCATCCATAATGATTGGTAGATTGTATTAGAGACAAGGGCTTGAGGAGTCTCCAAGCACTTGTTTTTAGATTAGTGGTTTCAAAGAAGAAGAACTTGAGCAGGTTGGTGCAATGGAGTGGGAGCATGTTAATGTAATGGAGAGGAAGTTGGGGAATAAGAAGAGGGGAGTTTTTGGACTTTCGAGGGATGAGAAGAAGTAAAGGATAAAAGGGAATTTTCTATTGGGGGAGGGGCTGTAGCTTGCATAAAGACAGGAGAGTTAGATGCCATTCAAAGGGGAAAAAGGAAAGCATGTTCACATTGGAAAAAGTTTGTAAAATAGTTCCTATAAATAGTAACAACTGGGGTAAGATGTAAAGAAAAGACCTAAAATCTCGTAAATACCCCTTATGACAAACAAAGAGAGAGATAGAGGTAATAGCTAATAGGAAGAGAGTAGTAAAAAGCAAGGAAAGCAGGAACTAACGTAAGGATTGAGCTGCAGGGGAATGAACGTAATTAGAGCAAGAATAAAGAAAGAAGTAGTGAGTAGAAATTGAAGAATGATAGAAGAAAAAAAGCTATAGGATGAACACATATTAACCATTAAAAAGGAAAGGGTTAGAGAAAAGATATAACATGTCTCACTGACCATGTAATTTGATGATCGAACTGTAACCTATATCTCCTATTGAATTTTCTATCATAATATCAAAGCTCGTAGGCTATTCATTCTTCGTAACAATTCAAAATTGTTCAATGGTGTTTGGATCATACAATAATAGCATGAAACATATGTTGGTATTGGTCCATAACTTGGACTCTATTACTAACGATCATGCTCCAACAGTCATTATTTATGGACCCTATAGCCAACGTTTATATTCCAATGTTCTTTCTCTAACGTTCATGTAGTTTCCCCTATATATATATATTTTCCATCTTGTTTACTAGACGAATAGACATATAACACTATCTCCCTCCCAAATATTCTTTTGTTCTTCAAAGTTTAAGTTCTATTTTTTCCTTTTTATCTTAACTTCTACTATTACACATCTCATTTTCTCTAAGCAAGACACATATCTTTTTATCTCGTCTATTTTATTTTTCTGTTTTATTAATTCTCGGAGACAGTTCCTACTCTACCCTTTGGAATGCATCAAAGTGGAGAAGGCGTTAACCCTAGGGTCAAATCCTATTGTCCTGTTGCACCGTAGAGGGGGAATTTTCGACTTAGGACAGTGATTTTTCACGATGCCTTGCAGTTCAAATAAGCCTTTACAATTTTAATTATTATTGTTATTTTCGCTAAGAATCTAAATCGGAAAATTATTTGTTGCGCTACCACTGCTGTCAAAAATTGTGTTATTCTACTTACTACTGGTTGTTGAAAATTTCTGCATTTTGTTTTTACTACGGTGTATTTAATTTCGATATAAGTTAGAATTATGTTGTCTGCAAAAGAGACAAATGTAGGTTCTGCTCCTTCACTATGGTCCTGAAAATTATACCTAACCTTGCTAGATTAGAGCCTCTAGATGGGAGAAACTTCAAAAGATGGTTTGAGAAAATTCTTTTTTACTTCCAGCAATACGAAATCGATTATGTACTGTTTCAAGAGATTCCTAATGATAATATCGATCCTAAGACTACTAAGGATAACCGTACTGTTAGGAGAGTGTTACTCAATCATATGATCAACTATTTGTTTGATATCTACTGCAAGTACAAAACTGCTAAGGAAATTTGGGATGCTTTAGAAGTGAAATATAGGACGAATGATGCCGGTACTAAGAAATATGTAGTTACTAGGTGGTTAAAATTTACCGTTGTTAATGATAAACCTATTATGGATCAATTACATGAGTATGAAAATCTAGTTTATGAAATCCTTGCCTAGGCTATGAACTTGTGTGAGTTGTTTGAAGCTAATGCCCTTATTAAGAAACTACCTGCCTTATGGAATAAGTATAAAAACTAGCTGAGGCATAAAAAGAAAAACATGAAGCTTCACGAGTTGATAGGACATATAAAGATTGAGGATGTCAACCGTGCACAAGATAAGACCAAAACACTCACCCTTGTTCCTACTATTAAGGCTCATATGGTAGAACATAAAAAGGTTAATAACTTTAAGAAGAATGGTGGACAAAACAAGTCTTTCAACAACAAGGTCAGTTTAAGCGTAAAAGGATTAATGGTGACTGTTGGTGGTGCCACAAGCCAGTCCATCCTACTGCCAATTGTCAAGCTAGAATCAACTATTAGAAGAAAGAATAAGGACAGAAATCGTGACAGTTTAGAAAAAAAAACCAAACGGGGTACCAACGGGGTAACTAGAAGAGCTTTGGTAAGCCTCAAGCTAATATGGTTAAAGTTGGCAATAACGAGGAGGTCGTTATTGCTATGGTATCCGAAGTCAACCTTACTAGAAATTTGGTTGAGTGGATAGTTAACACAAGAGCTACACGCCATATCTACACTAACAAAGACCTGTTTAAGGAGTTGAATGATGCTACTGATGGTGAATTCATATACATGGGCAACTCCAGTAAAGTTCTTGTTCAAGGAGTTGGGAAGGTCACTCTGTCACTCTCAAACTCACTTCTAGAAAAGTGCTAGCATTAGAAAATGTTTTATTTATTCCTAAGGTACATAAAAACTTAAATTTTAGTGCATTACTTAACAAAGTCAGAGTTAAACTTACCTTTGATTTTGATAAGCTAGTTTTGACTAAGAATGGGAACTTTGTTAGAAAAGGGTTTTGTAATGGGGGCTTATTTATACTTGATGTTGAAATGTATGCATCTACTTCTTCTAGTTATATTTTTAAGAGGATGCAAAGCTTAAACTTGTTACCTAACCAAATTATTAATGAAATGGAAAAATGTCATATTTGCGTTGAGGCTAAACACTCTAAGAAACATTATAAATCAGTTGTTCGCAAGGTTATACGTGCTAAATTTTACTATTTATAGCCTTGGTAAATTCCATAAGCGCACGGGTAGTTCACGTAGTACCTAGGGTATCGATCCCACGAGGAGGGCTAAACTAGTCCTAAAATCTAAGGTTATCCTAACCTATAATAATTATAAACAATAACTAATAAAGAAATTAAATCAATCAATAATCAATTATGTGAAATTAAAGTGTCGAAGGGTAAACAAAATAACAATCACACTACCCAATCCAAAATTAACCTATAATGCACCAAGTGAGAGAAAGGAGATTTTGATTCGACATTAATGGAAACCTAACCAATTATGTAATCACTTGCTTAACAGGTCTAGACAGTCCTAGGGTGAATTACTCTCTCTCGAGTTATAATTCTTAACCTTAATTGATGATCCCTAATTTAAATAGTTCTAAGTTGTCTATTAACCTACCGAGAACATATGCTCAATCTCTCATTATACAATTTTACCGGTTTGATTCAATTCTTAACCTATCAATTCACCTAAATCTTGTTAGCCCAAATTGATTATTTTTACCCAGATCACCCTCAGTTTATTGCCAAGTTATTAAGAGCATAATTGAAATTACAATTAAATCAATAAGAACACAATCAATCGATTTTTAATAATCTCAAAAATCAAGATCCAAAGGTGAGTATAAACATAAACTCAACTTTCAACATAAACAATTCTCAACACCTATTTCAACCCTATACATGAATAAAACTGAAATAAATGGAAAATACGTCGGGAATGGAGTCGGGGAGGCGGTGACAACGGGAAACCACCTATTCCGGGAAGTACGTCACGTCTAGCTTGTCTCCGTGTTTCTCTTCCTTCGTCTCCTTCCTAAATCTCTGGATTTCTCTGTAGGTTTTCTCTCAGAATTGGTTAAATCAAAGCTCTCTTGCATGACTCTCTCGGCTCTCTAAAGACTGCTACCTCTAACTTGTAATGTTCTATTGATACTTTTGAGGCTCTAGGTAAAAGTCAGAGTCGAAATGGTCTAAAAAATCTTGCGAAACTTGACTTTTTTTGTCAGCCCAACGCAAGTCACGATCATGGCCCCATGTGTATGATTGTGGCCTAAATGTAAGCTCTATCACGACCATACCCTTATGTGCATGATCGTGGCCTGGCTGCTCTGGCTTGTTCTTGTCTGTCACGATCATGGCTTGCTGTACCACGATCGTAGGCTATGTCTTTGGCTCGAAAATTCCTCAAATATCCTCCGTTCTTTACCGTTTACCCTGAAACACTAACAAACCTATCAAGGTACCTAAAAAATATAACAATTAAGCTTAAAGACTCATACAAATCCATAAAAACACTTAAACACATAAACTAACACAATTAACACACTAAACACACACTCAACACTAAATTTCACACTAAACACATTACAAATTAAACCCTAAAACATAATGCACACAATGCAATTGACAACTATCAACATCCCCACACTTAAACATTTACTTGTCCTCAAGAAAAAAAAACAAATATAACAACACGAAGCACATAATGCAAAAATGAGACATTGGCTTCAACTTCATGGAACAAATTTAATCTTTAACATAATCTGACAAGTTATAACTAATCATTAACCGGTAAATCTATGTTTAAGGGCTTTGAAGTAAATATACAAGTTAATCGGGGGCTAATTACCCTTTTCAATTGGACACACACATTAATAATTCTTTGGTTCTTTAGACTTTGTAACTATTCTTACGTACATTTTTATGAAAATTCAAGCTTCTTATAAGTCCGGTCAGTTTTTATTAATAACATACCTTTTTTTAATAAAAATTTTAAACACGGACTTAATCTTTTACTTGGAGGCAAACGTTGGTGATGAATGTCGATCTGGTTACTCTACTAAGTCATTTATTAATAGCTTGGTTGAGACGTTATTATAGCCTTTTGACACAAAGGCACACATTTGTGATGCATGTTGATCTGGTTACTCAGCTATTATCACATTTTCAACTAGATAACACAAAGGCACACATTTGTGATGCATGTTGATCTGGTTACTCAGCTATTATCACATTTTCAACTAGATACTAGCTCTACTCATGACCTAAAGATTAGCATAATAGTGATTTATTAACAAAACACAAGTAATTTTTTCACCTACCTTGTTGTTTTAAACTATTTGTTTTCATGAAAATACTAGTTAAGCTACTTAAGTAAAAAGGCTTCAAATTATGAATGAATGTGACAATCTAGAGGGTGCTAAATTTACACTAAGTCCTAATGAAGTTGTATATTTATCCAAAGAACCTTAATTCACTAATTTTGCGAGCTAATGATCATTTACAACCTACTAGACTATGTTCAAAATTAAATGAATTCCACTCATCTAATCCATTGACACATTCAAACAATTTGCACAATGCAACCTAATAACTATCATACGGTATACAAAATCACATTCAAGAGAAAAAAAACAAAATCCCTCCCCACACTTGAACAACACATTGTCCTCAATGTGAGAAGGAGACACACATCACATAAGATAAGTAAAGACAAAACAGAAATTAAAGTGAAAAAAAAAATAAAAATAAACATAAAAATAAAATAGAACTGAAGGATAATTTGAAAAAGAAAAATTAAGTTAGATATAAATCCTAAGGAGATGGAGATGGGGATGGTGTCGCCCTGAGAGTTCACACTAGTCAGTGACAGTTTATTAAAAATAAATCTAACTACAACTACATTTTCAAAAAGTTTCTAAATCTGCTAGTTTATGGTCCTTAGCTTGACTATGCGTCCAGGAAGTGTTGCTAATTATTCAGAAACAAGTAAAATACGTCCTTATCTTTGGGAATTGCTCCACCAAAATAACGCTTGCACCAATGCCCATTGACCTTAAAAGTCTCTTTGTTAGCATTTTCCATTTTGAGAGCTCTATGATCAAAGACTTTAGTGACCGTAAATGGTCCACTACATCTAGATTTCAACTTCCCTAGAAATAGCCTCAATCTTGAATTATATAGCGGAACTGTGTCTCCTACTTTGAATTCCTTTTGCTTGAGACAAGTATTGTGCCATTTCTTAACCTTTTCCTTGTAGAGTTTGGCATATTCGTGAGTAGTAAAATGAAACTCTTTAAGTTCGTCTAGTTATAGAAGTCTCTTTTTGCCAGCTTGTTTCCAATTAAAATTTAATGCTTTAATCGCCCAGTATGCTCGATGTTCTAATTCGAACGGTAAGTGACATGCTTTCCTATAAACGAGCTTATATGGAATTGTTCTGATGGGTGTTTTAAAAGCCATCCTATCGGCCCATAAGGCATCATCTAGCTTTGTTGCCCAATCCTTTCGGGAGTTGTTCACTGTCTTCTCCAGAATTCGTTTCAATTCTTAGTTAACCACTACAAGAAAATTACGAATTAGCGTCAGAATATTACTGACGACAAAATTTCCATCGCCGTTTACCGACAGAAAGTAAATAGTCCGTTGGAGAACAGAAAATTTTACCGACGGATAATCAATCCGTCGGTAATATTGTAGGAAAAAATTCAGCCCAAAATTTGCGACAGACAATAGCGACGGAAAATGTCTC
>JAOTAY010020250.1:0-13060 GCA_025629805.1 Erythroxylum baracoense
TTGAGGACAAGCAAAGATTCAAGTGTGGGGATGTTGATAGGTGTGCATTAGGATATGTTTTTATAGGTAATTGGCATATGTTTTCTAGCATAATTGTTGATTATTGTTTTAGTTTAGGATTCATTTTGTATGTTTTCGTTAAGTTTGATTTTCATTGTTGTTCTTGTGTGTTTGATGATAATTGATGGCAAGAATTAACTATTTTTATGTAGGAAGAAGGAAGGAGCAACTTAGAGGGTGAACTAAAGATCAAAGAGGAGAAAAAATGAGGACTGCATCTATGACAAATTCCCACATTCGAGGAAATCATGCAAATTCCCACATCATGTGGAAATTACAGAAGAAAATGAGAGATGTGTTTGTGACAAATTCCCAAAAATTGTGGGAATCATGCAAATTCCCACAAGTGTGGGAATTACAATCTGAGGCAATCTGCGAGGCTTCAATAAACTTAAGGTTTTTGGACTATAAAAACAGAATTAAGCCTCCATCTTCAGAGGAGACGACACCCACCTACAGAAACACCATCCTTGAGTGAAGAACTCATGTTTGGAGCATTAAGGAAGGATTGAAGACAAGGATCATTATCAAGATTGGGCAAAATAGCACATCAACACTAAAATTCCAGATTTTGCCAAAGAAGAGAAGGAGTCTTTCTATTCAATTTTCTGTCATTTTAATCTCTTCTATTCTTTATAAAAATAGATTATTTGAATGTTAACAATGTTATGGAGACCGTGTTAAGTTGATTTTATTTTAGTAATTTCTTTTAGAACTATTATGTTAAAGTCCTATTTTGTTGAATTGAATGCAATTGTCTTTGTTGATTGTTGTTTTTAATTGTCATCTTATAACAAATCGAGAGAGTGAGTGAGATGAAATTTGTGTAGGATTGTACAACGAGAGTTGGCGACCTATAAACTAGCAATCATCACGTTAATTGAATAGTTAGAAAAGAGATCTCGACTAGGTAATTGATCACCAATAGTTTGATAACTAATTGAATCGGTAGAGTCATCGGGTAGGTTGAGAGATTGTCCAATTGATTCTCGTTAATTCAATTAGGGATAAATATTTACACCTTGAGAGATTGTAATTAGTATATTCGAAAATCTAGGGTGAGACATAATTCGATCGGTAAAGTAGGAGGGAGACAAAATAGGAAAAAAAGTAATCTCTAGTATTTAGATTATTGAATTCAGATTTTATGCAATTTCGGTATTGTCCCTTGTTTACATTAGTCTTTTAATTTTAATTTGATTTTTCAAATTATTTGCATTTCATAATTTAGTTTCTTAAACAAAGTTGTGTCCAGGCATCAATCCCTGTAGGATCGATATCTGCTCTTTTTACTACAAGTCACAACCCATTCACTTGCGGTTTTTGAGTGTAAAACAAGTAGATAGGTTTTACTGCCAACAGTATGCACCTCTAAATCGGTGTGCAATTTATAGTAACTCCATTTCTTACATTTTTTCCTATTTTCACCCTTACTCATTTCCTTTTTTTCTTCCACTAAGGTAAATATGATCGAACAACAATAAAATGCACACCAAGGATACGTTTTTAACTCCTTTTTATTTTCTCTAACTTTTACCTAAAACAAAATAGGAACCAAAATAAGTATATTAAGCATAACATAACATTAATCACAAAGTAATAGGAAGTAAATATATAATCAATGAAACACTTATCAATTAATGACTCGGTTGATTGAGAAGAGATTTGATCCTTAACAATAGATTTCACCAAGTTAGTGTTGGATAAGGTGTTAATATTTTTTCTAAATATTTTGGAAGATAAATTAAAAACCTCTTAATGTAAATCTTCTTTAGATGTTACATCATAAACTTTCTCATCCTTTAAGGAGATAAATTTTTTGCAATTCCTTTCTTGGAAAGAGAGTTATATGGAAGGAATAAGTGTTTTTATCTTTATCTTTTAGCCACAATGCTCTGAAACTTTGCCTCTTTAAACAAATGTTGAATTTTATCATTTGATTATAGTGAAATAGAGTTAATAGTTCCTCTTTCTCTAACTGGCCATTAAAGGAAGCTTCATATAAAGCATATTGAATTGTCTCAAGATCCTTACTTTCCTCTTTAAACTCTATCTAAATGTTAGAACATTTCTAATTTTTAATTATTTTAAGTTAATTCCTAACTAGTTGTAGCTTTCTTATGCAAATAAATAATTTTTTTCCCTTTATGTTCACACTAAACTCCTTATAAAGTGATAAGTCAAAGCCTTTCATCTTAGTCAAAGAATTGTTTAATTAAAAATGGGAATTTCCTCATTTGCTAACTGAGAATGCTTTGCACTAGTATTGTAGTATAATAAGAAACTAGATGAGAATTAAAAGCTATTTTTCTCTCTTAAAAGATCACCATCGATAAACCATTAACCATAACTCTATCTAATTTCTTCCTCATTATCCAATTACACTTCTATTTGTTTATCCTCATATAAATTTGCTCTTCTGTTAAAAGGTTATTAACCTAGGTTTAAATGGAATAATCTTTAGTTTTATCATAAGGGTTCTTCAAGCTCACATTACCTTCAACTTTTATTAAGTGTGGCATATTGTTGATATCCCCTATGATCATCCATGGCTCATGCATATTTCCACCCATCTCATTAAGTTTATTCTATAACGATTTTGTTTGAAAGCTATAATTGAAAGCATAAACAATTGAGATATGAAAACTTACATTTTTATATTTCACCTTAACAAGCAATTGTATTAGTTGTTGTTCCATAAAGATTGGTATAGCTTCCATTGCATTGGTATTTAATGTCACCAATAATCTCTCGTTATAATGACAATTATGGATAGTAATGAAGGACTAGTGCTTCTTAAGGAATTATAAATTCTTATAATTGTTCTCTTTGAACCTGGTTTTCAAAAGGCCTATCAAAAAAGATTGGTGTATTAGTTATTGTTCCATAAAGATTGGTGTAGCTTCCATTGCATTGGTATTAAATGCCACCAATAACTTCTCATTATAATAACAATTATAGATAGTAATGAAGGACTAATGCTTCTTAAGGAATTGTAAATTCTTATGATTGTTCTCTTTGATCCTAGTTTCTAAAAAGCCTATCATAAAAGACTTTGTATCTTATAAATAATCCACAATCACTTTGTATTTATTATGGATATTAAGCCCTCTTATATTTAAAACTAGGAGAGTGATTTAGAGGGGGATAGTGAGACTTTTGTTTCTTCCTCTTGGAGCTCCTTATGACTATTTAAAAGCTAGAATCTAATTATGAGTCATTTATAGGATTCTAGTCAAATTACAAGGAGTTCCTATATAAGCTTCTTGAGAATTATGTTCATCTCTCTCTCTAGTTATTTGGTTTAACAATATCCATATCCCTTATCTATGGAGCCTAAATTCCTTCAACTTATAGGGTTATATTTTCACCATTATTAATAGTACTATAATGTCTTTTCTTTTGAAAGCATGTTTATGGAATTCTTATCTCCTTTAATGTTAGAAGAGTTGGTCTAATGATTCTTCTAAAAAGGATTAGTTTCTTTCTCTACAAACTTGATGATAATGTTATCATTACCTTCCTCATTGTTAGCCTCATCATCTATGATTTCCATAATTCCTATAACTTATAAAGCTTCCTAGTTGGCTTCCAAACATGTTCGAGTTAAATTTTATATGGCCTCCTATTATATATAACTATAAAATGATCTTCAAAAAGTTGACTTGCTTCATCTAGTCTTAATAAAAGAATGTTTTCTAAAAGCTTTAGCACTCATACTTGAGCATACCCTTTTCAAACTATTTATAGCTTTATTAATGCATAAAGGCTTGCCCATATAGTTGGAAAAATGACTTAGTCATTAGGTATGTAATAGGGATCTGCTTCTTCCTTAAATATTGGAGCTTAATTCCTAGTTTCTTAAAAGATAAGCTTAAAATTGTATGTTAGGTACCTAGGTCTAATTTTTAGCTTTGTTAGAGGAGTAGAACTTAAAAAGAAATAAATTATCATCATTAAGAAGTGCTTCTTACAATCCAATATGCTTCACTAGTTATTTGCCCAAGTTTCAAAGCTAATACTAAAAGCTAAATATCCATAAAGAAACCTAACATTGTTGCTTACCATTTTGCTATTTCCTCTTTAAGAATATTAATTTGTGGAGCTAAAATTTCCTTAGTTTTTGAAGAGTTAAGGGGACAATAGTAAAGGTTAAGGAATGGTAAAGGACTTATTTATAGGACTTCCTCGTATTAGCATTAACCAGTGGTATCTCTATAGTGACCTAAGGTTATATACTTATTATATAGGATAAGAAGGACCTAAAATGTTGGTTGGAGTGTCAACCCATAAGGAGACACATAGGTTTTAAGACCTAAAATGCTAGTTCAAGTGTCAGCCCATAAGGACACACGTGGGTTTTAGGATCTATAATTTTCTCTGAAGGGGTGTCAGGAATAGATTTCAAGATATAAAAAGGAGGAAATTCCTCTAAAGGTAGAGGTAAGGCACCTAAAATTTAGTTGAAAAGGAAAGGAGAAGGTGTGGAACTAGAAACACCATAAGAAGAACATAATAGGAACTAGGAAAAAAGACATTAGTGGAAAGGTTATCTAAGCCATATGAAGAGGAAAGAAACAAAGGAATTTGAGAAGTGAAATGAAGGATAACACTAGGAAGAAGAATTTGTAAACAAAGGACTAGAAAAGGAAAAAAGCACTAACAAAGGATGGTGAGAAGATAAACAAGAAAGAGCTTAGGAGAGAAGAGCTCAGAGTGAAGTACAGGCTCATAATAAAAGGCTAGTTTGAAGAGAGTTAATGACTAAGGTAGAATCTTGAAAAAGAGAACACTAAGGAGATAGCTCAAGATTCTAGCAACAACATGAAGTTTCATGTAACTCTTAGAGAAAAACTATAGCTTCATATACTTAAGAAATATTATATATTGACTGTTAAGTTAACTAATGATTGTAGGTTAATGTTTGTTTTTGTCATTTTACTAAACTATTAAGAGACTATAACTCTTTCACTAGGAACTCCTAGTGGTTTAGAGGCTTATGGAATATGTTAAATTCCACCATAAACTTGTAGAAGTGGAATTAATTCTTATTTTACTTAGTAGTGGTTAGTTAATTAGGTTTACTTGCTGTTAATTACTTAAGGGTAAGCAATTATTTATATGTGAGTGAATTTGATATTAGTATATTTTACTTGATATTATAGGATAAATTAGTTGTAATTTAGCATATTTACATAATATTTTATATGATTCATATGATTTTTCCTATGTTTGATTCATTGTCCTATAGGTGATAATTTGAGTCAAAACTTTTATTTGAGTGTAACATTCTCCATAATTGCCCAATTAAGGAGAAAATTAAGTCAATTGGAAGCCAACATGATGGACAATCTTTTAGAAGGTATCAAACATTAACTCAGGCTCTAAGATAATGGAAAATGGAGGAGAATGTGGTGGTAGTGAAAACAATGGTGAACATGTAACAAAATTTGAGCCAATCTTATTTGATAAAACATCTTTATTCTAAAAGTTAGCTGACATTTTTTTGAAAATGTAACAAACATTAGACTTAAAATTTGAAATCAATGAACGAAAATTTTGTCAAGTTTAATCACCTTGGAACTCTTTTATATGACCTAATCTATAAATAATTTTATTACAAGACTTTTTTATTGATTTTGGAGTCTTGTGACAACATCCTTTTTCACTAAGTTTTTACTTTTAGGTTTTCTTGACATTAAGGATGGATCGGGACCAAGATTAGAGGAGAATCATGAGAACTCCTCTAGTACTTTCCTTCTCTTCTTTATTTTAAGATAAGATTGATTGCTTTTGTTTTGTTTTCATTATGTTTAGTAACTAAACCTTATCTGGGGATAACGACGTAGTTTGTAATGGATTCTTTAATTTTTTTTGAAAAATAATGAAGGAATTTCATTAATTATGACCAAGTAATGTCCAAATAAGGGAAAATCATGAACACTTTTGGCCTTTTATACAAATACTGAGTTACATATAGATTATATATTATTTTATCAAAATGCAGATTGTCAATGGAGAAGATACTTGGTTCTGGTTTAATAACTGAACTTCTTAACGTCCACTGATCAAGAGAGGAGACCTATTAATACTAACTCCTAGAATTCCAATTCACATTAGAGCTTTTAAAGTTATTACACAAAACGCTTGGCTAGCTATAAGAAGGGAGTTGATAGACTGTTTAACTATTATACCAACTACTTACCTAACTCTAGATTATCAACAATAATGGTGACTTCTCCAACTCTTCTTACCTAAAACCTATTAGACCCCAAATTTCTACCATCCCTTGGTATGACGTTGTATGGAAAGGCTCAGTAATACCAAAATCATCCTTTGTCACCTAGTTGTCTGCTAGAGGGAGATTGAAAACTAAGGATAGACTTAAGGGCATCAGTGATCAGATCTATGTCTTATGCAACATGATGCATGAACTATAAGTCATCTAATCTTCCAATGCAACTTCACAGCTGTAATATAGCCCAAAATGCAACATAACATGAACTTGGTTTGTCCAGTAGCTGATTGGGAACTATTCTAGTCTGGGCCGAAAATTAATACAAAAAGAATAGGAAAAGGTGAAAAATGCTTGAGCCTTTACTAGAACCGCTCTGTTTATTCCATATGGAATTAAAGGAACCAAAAAATCTCTAAGAATACTCAAACTTACAAGCATATAATCACTTATGAAACTTGCTTTTGGATTAAAAAATACTTATTGTAGACCAAGTCACTAAAGACTTAAGCTATACTCTCAGAAGAAGATGGAACCTGAAGTAACCTCTGCTATTACATTTCTAGCAGTTGTAAAAATGATAGGTTGTAATTTTACTTGCCTTTTATCTCATCTTTACTAATTTAGCCTTGTAAAACTACTTTTTGTTACCTTTCAAGGCTTATCAATTAATTCATTTATCTTTTAAAAAAACAGTGTACATTATCTTACAAGAGAACCTATTTACTTACTTCTATATCTAATCTAAGAAAAGGTTTCACAAATATAGTTTGAATCTCAATTCTGAGGACTTTTTAGTTATGATCCCTTAAGTTAGAGCTGTCAATCTAAGCTTGGTGTAGAAATTTGAAGAAAAGGTTTCACAAATGTAGTTTGAATCTCAATTCTGAGGACTTTTTAGTTATGATCCCTTAAGTTAGAGCTGTCAATCTAAGCTTAGTGTAGAAATTTTGCTTAAGTTAGCAATGATTTCCACTTTTGTATCACCAAAAATCTTACCATTCCTTTCCTTCCATATGTGACTGATAAGCAATCCAACACCAATCCTAAAGGGCTTTTTGTCACCCTTTCCTTTTATGTTGACATTTGAGGCCTATGTGAGAAAGGTAAGCCATTCTTATTTAAGTATTAAAGACTAAAAATTATGAGTACGTTGTTCCATAGTCTTGAGGAGAAATCACATTTGAAGAACAAATGATCATGTGATTTCTGGCCATCTCCACGTAGGGCACAGTCTAGGGTATCAATCTGGAAGTTTTTTTATCCCTAGTACCTAATCTTTTAAAATCAACTAGCCAAAACATAAAATAGTGTGTGAGAGGAATGTTACTATCCCATACTAATCCATAGTAAGAACTTCTTTTAGGGTTTCCTAACAATATCTTGTTACATGAGGTAGAAAAAAAAACCAATGATTTGTCTAGACACCATTGCATACTATCAAGAGTGGAGAGATCAAGTATCTACCTTAGCATATTTTGAATTATAACATAGAAACCTCTTGTTAACAACTATGGCCAACACTAGTCCCAATTCATTATAAGTGAACATGCTTTCATATTAATAAGGACTATGAATTTTAGTACATAATAATCGATAAGTATATATAATGAACCAAAATAGTTCCAATTATCAAACCAAAAGTTAATGATTACCTCATTACCAATTTTGTGTTTGATCTGTGCCTACATGAAATTTATAATGTGCAAGATATACTAAAAATTACATGGCTAAGTTGGTTTAGGTTTGACATTCTATATACTCTCACTTTTTAGGTGATACATATGGATCCACTTCGCCCATAAGTTTTCCTTCTCCATATGTATAATCTATTGCCTCTTTACAATTAGGACCTTGGATATTTTGTAAGTTACAACTAATTTGAGTCCTCCATATTGTTTTGGGAGGTATATTGTACTTTATTTAACACTTGGGTTTTTCTTCCATTGTTACTTAAGCCACTTTATACAAATTCCATAATTAACTTATAAATTTTATTTAACATACTCTTTGGTAGAGCAAGGAGTGAGCACCAATAACTATAAAGGTTAATAAGTACAAATATTTTTAACTGCAGTCTTCTACCATAAGAAAGGAATCTATTACACCATGAATGCACCCTTGTTTCCATAGTGGAATTAGAGGAGAACAATATAATATTAAGTTGATATTTATAGGTCTATTAAGGTGCCAACTCTTATTGTACAACTTAACACAAATACTTTGATTCAATCTCTCGAATTCTTATTAAGTATAAGCACGATAAATACCACTAAGCATTAATATATTACATTCAACAAGGTAAAAGTTAACAAAAAAATTCAAGAATCAACCTTAATATAAATTTAGAAATCTATAATCATGTTCGAAACACAACTAATCAGAATTAACATCCAAGACAATAAAATAGATTAAGAGAAAAGAAAGAAAATAACTTGAAGTTTGATTTAGAAAATCTGGAAAGTTGGAGTTGATCATGATGTTTTCAGTTTTGATCTCCTTTTTTGTGATGTGTAGCCTTCTATTTTAGTTTTTTCTTTTTCTTTTTATACTCTTGAGCTCTCTAGGATTCTTTTTAGGGTATTTTAACTTATTTTGGTTCAAAAAATAGCCCTAAAATATTAAGAATACAAAAAAATCACAAATTGGAAATTGCTAGTGCACGATCATGCATAACCATCCCACCTCTTTAGCATGACCGTGTATGGGGATGCACAATCGTGCCAAAAGGGTTTATCCCAATGCACGATCGTGCATGTTGTAATATCCCATTTCTATACTAAGGGTAGAACCGTAGATTTCCATAATTGAGAAATAGCAATGAGGTATTAGAAAAATGCATTTCATGCTTATACATAGTGTTAGCATATACGCACGTGAATCTGAATTTTTGCATATATTAAAATGATTGTACATGCATTCATAGACATTCTGGGTATAATTGATTTATAATTAAATTGTGACTGTGATTTTGTTGAGAATTCTGGCTTTTATATGTTGAAAATTGATTTGGAGAGTGTATTTAGTAAATTAGAATTTTTGGAGAATTTTAGAAAAATTTTTGGAAATTTAGTTAATTTTGGACTAAGAAAAATACCAAGTGGCAAGACTATATTAATACATCATAGTAGAATTAAGAGTCAAACGGCGTTGAAAATTTTTATAAATGAAATTTGGGTTTAATGGCATATGTCACTGAAATTTGGAGACAATTGAAATAGAAATTTGAGTTGATTGGACAAATTGAATGAGAAAACCTAAGTGAACCTATAAGGAGATGACATGTGGCAGTGAAAATATCACTTGCCAAGCCATGTCTTAAAACCCACGATGCTTTCCAATTGAAAGAACAAGTTTAGTGTTTTGTCTGACTTCTCTTATTCCCATTTTCATGGCCTTCTCTTCTCCTTCTTCATGAAGTGTGTTGTCAACCATCATCAACGTTGAACCTTGCTTCCATCTTTCAATTTCTACCTCCATTTTATTGTTCCTTTCATTTACTACAAGAAAACCCAACCAAATCCACCCTAGAATGATGATGGCCGTGAGATACATGGGATAGCTAGGGTTGGTGTGTTTTTGAAGGATTTGGAGCTAAATCAAGTAAGTGATGCTTTAATCTTCATGGGTTAGTGTAAATGAGACTTTATGATGAGTAATTTGAGATTGATGGATTGGTCATGAAATTATATGTATGTAGCATGAATGAAGAATAAATATTGATGATATCTTGTTTTGAGTATATGATTTGTTGACAATTGATAAGTTGTTGTTGTAGAGATGATTTTTGAGATCGAAAGGTCATTATGAAGAATATGTATATGATGTGTTTTGTTTTTGGTGTATATGATCAAGCATAGATTTTGAATTGTGTATAAATGATATTAAACTGTCATTAGGGTATTATTGAAGAAGAAATGATGTGAATATAAGTTAGAAGTGATAGATTAAGCAAAAGAGATGAATTAGGAAGATATTGATGAGGAAGTGTGATGGAAATGTGTTAGATTAAGTGTTTCTACTGAATATGTATTGGTTTTTTTGATATATCTTGATCTAAAGATATCAAAATAGGATAATTGTTGATTTATATTAAAATAGAGACGAATAGCTACAATTTTCATGAAGCAATCGAGTTTGAATTTTGTCTCTAAGAGTGTTGAAATTTGTTTTGAAGTTGAGTTTCAGATTATGCTTTGTTTCTGAACAGTATGTAGTAAATTGTGTATAACTTTCAAAATACTGAGCTAAATTGTATGAACTTAGGTTCTTTAGAATCTTAAAACATATATGAACAATTGTTTAGAAGACAACTTTACCTAAAAACCTCATCTTCTACATCTAAAATGGAAGGGAAGTTTGGAAAAAATAGAAGACAGAAAAGAGGAGTGTGTCAGCCCAGAAGAAGGTCGCGTCGTGATCGCGACTCTGCTGAGTGCCCAGCGGGTTCGTGTCACGATTGTGACTCGAAGGTTGTATACGAGTGATCTTTTTTCTGAACATATGTTGGTATTTTGATAATATCTTGAGCTTTAGATGTCTAAATGAAGTGATTCTTAATGAAAATTAAAGTATAGTCATAGTTCTACAACTTTCATGAAGAAGTTTGAATTTAATTCTATTTCTAAGACTTTCAAAATATGGTGTGAAATGGAGTCTTGATTGAGGTTGTAGTACTACCCGAGACAGAAATTTTATCTTGATGTTTTCATAAAAAATAAATGGATATAGGCTGAATCAGACAAAGGTATCTTCACAAAAGTTGTAATTCATTCTCTTATCTTTCAATTGGTATTAATTTTGTAATTTTATGCTATTTGAGTTGAAAGTTATGAGTTGTACAATTTGAGGGTATGATCATAAACTAGCCAAAAGTTCAAATATGCATAGTCTGTGGTATTGTGAGCATAACTTATAGGATACTGAACGAAAATTGAATGATCTTGATGTCATTAAAAACTTAAGAGATAGAAGAACAATTTTCTAGAAGAAAGTACCCTATAATTTCTTCATTTTCATTATGATATTGATGATGGAAAGTTGACCCGAAAGTGTGTCTTAGGAAAAATCTGAATTGAAGAAATGAGTTATGAATTTTGGTTTTTATGGTTTTATTGAGGTATAAACCAAAGTATATATGATACTTATGTGATTTTGGAAATATGTATGATTATGTGAAGAGATTAATAGAAAGATACCCGAGATTGTCATGAACATGCATTGTACATATTTCATATACATACATGTGCATAAATGCATACTGATAATTGTGCTAAAGTGTGATATGTTTATATTGCTTGTTTTAGAGGAGCAATTGGAACGTCAACATCCAGACGTTGCCGGAACTTCGAGGCAATAGATCTGTAAGTAACCTAGACGGTCTCACTTAATTAATTGTTTGTTTTATATTATGTTTGAATTGTTGAATGAATATGATTTGATTGTGTTGATTCCAGACAATTGATTATCTGAGGAGTTCTATATTTGGGATTGTATTGGAAGTGCTACTTGTATATGAATGTGATGAAATAAATGATCCTAAACTTGTTTGTTGAATGCCGGACCAAATTCTGATGATAAAAGTGTTCTGATTGTGAACATGAAATTTTGTGACTGATTGTGAATATAAAAATGTGAAGCATTCCTTTACATGAATGCATGAAAGATAAAGGCAGTTGTGACCAGAGTCGTGGGTTAAAGAGCTTAAAGCTCTTACTGTGATCAAAGCCTCAGGCTCAGTTGTGAATGTACTCGGTATCCACTAAGGGATATAAGCTAGAAAAAAATGCACTCGGTCATAACAACAATAATAAATGATCTCACGAGCATTACATTTTAATACATGTGTTTGATTGATTAAAATGTATTGGAAAATTATATCTGAATGAGAAAGGTGTTATGTGATTCTATATGTAAAATGCCAAGATGTGAATTACATGTTATGTGTATTGATGTGTTACATGAATTGAGTGAACCATCGATGATGGTTACCTCATCTAAGTTCGTAAAACTTACCAAAAATTGCACGTTGACATTTCAGGACTGAGAGAGGATTCTAGCTACTGAGGGACCGTATAAGAAGCTAAATTCTTATACTTTTGTAAAGAAGATACGATTCAAAGGTCGACCAACTGGACTGAAGGATTTTGTTGGATCTTTTGTATTTCCTCTTTCATGTAGTATATTTTATATTAGGAAAAGTTGATGTACATGTACACATTTTTGAAAGCTACAATATATGTACATTCAGATTTATGAAATAAAAAGAGGAAATTTGTTTTAAAAATTTGTTGACTTCCTTGTATGATAGCAGATGCCATGATTAAGTGGGATAAATTACTATATGATAAAGTGAAAGTGTAATAGTTAACACGTCGTTGTTATAAGGTATGTACTATAATGTCATAAAGATGTTCTGGCATGTACCTTATAATAGTGGAGGTGTTACAAAGTACTTGAGGCTTTTATGATCTATAAATATCCTCGTCTAAACTCCATACAGATAATGTCTCCAAATTTTCAAGGCAAAAATTATTGTTGCTAATTTTAGATCATGGGTCGGATAATTCAGTTCAGAAGGCTTTAGCTGCCATGAGGCATAATCTATTACCTTGTCTCCTTGCATCAACACATAACCCAAACCCTTTCTTGAAGCATCACTATAAACTGTATAACCCTTATCTCCTATATGCTGGAACCCCTCCCCGGGCGGGCCCACAGGCCCGACATCCTGCGTGACATCTGGACCCGTGGCTCGCGGGGGAG
>JAOTAY010020251.1:0-13059 GCA_025629805.1 Erythroxylum baracoense
GTGGAGCTACTTCTTCATCCTCAACTTCAGTTTCTTCTGTCCTTTGTTCATGATGTATAGTTCCTTGCATAGGTTCCGCATCAAGAGGTTGAGCTCTGCCATCTTCTTCAGTTTCTGATGGCATATAGAAAGAAACTGAGTTGTTTAGTGATCCTAATTGCTCCTGAACTTCCTTTTGGAGGTCTAAATTTGAGAAGTTCCTATTTAGTAGAGGAAATTCATCTTCCTTGAAGATTACATCTCTACTTATAATAGTTTTAAAGCCTCCCTTTTAAAGTAGTAAGATCTTATAACCTTTGACTCCCTCTAGATAACCTAGGAATACTCCCTTAATTGCTCTAGGTTCTAGCTTTTCTTCCTTCTGATGTGCATAAGGAGCACATCCAAAAGTCCTTAGGTGAGTTAGGTTTGGTTTCTTACCATTCCACACTTCTTGTGGAGTTTTATAATTATTTCCAAAAGTAAGAAGCCTATTAATTAGATAGGCTGCTGTCTTAATAGCCTCTCCCTATAGTGTGTGTGAGTAACCCGAAGAAAGTAGCATACACCTAGTCTTTTCTAGGAGTGTCCTATTAAGTCTTTCAGCTACACCATTCTGCTGGGGTGTAGCTCTTACTGTTTTATGCCTTAGGATACCTTTCTTGCTACATTAGTCTTCAAACTCTTTGTTACAATACTCCAGTCCATTGTCAGTCCTTTGGCATCTTAGCTTCTTTCCAAACTGATTTTCCATAAGTGTATGCCATTTTAAGAAGATTTCTAATGCTTCGTCTTTACAGACTGATATGTGTCCAACCATGCAAGATGACCCAGTTGAGCATGCCAATGCTTTAGGTGGAGGTTTTATGCTAACCCACAATGCAGGTATAATCCATATGCAAATGCTTACAATCCTAGCTGGAGAGATCATCCAAATTTGCGTTATGGAAATCAACTACCACTCATGCACAATGGTAGCAATAGAACGAACCCATCACCTCTGGGTTTCCAATCGAATGCACAATTTCACCCAAAACCTATCGCTTAATATTCTACTCCTTCTTCTTTTGATACTTCTCTTAATGATTTAAAAGAACTTATGAAATCTATGGCTACTAACAACTATGTAACAAAATTTCATGAATTTTCAGTAAAAAAATGAGGCAATGTAGTAAAAAACCGAGGCTAGCATACATAATTTGGAGAAGCAAGTTAGTCAAATAGCTTCCACTATTAGTAGACTTGATGCTCAGAGTTTAGGTAAGCTTCCTGCCCAAACCTTGAATCTGAAGGAATCAGTCCATGCTATTCAACTTAGGAGTGGGAAGCCAATTGGAGAACAAAAGCTCAAGGAAATAACAATGGAGGAGGAAGAGGAACTTGAAACCAATAAACTCACCATAAAACCCGAAGCACACCCATTTGATCCATCTAAGGTCGAGAGCTCCAATGCTCCAAGGGTAACTTCCAATCCAATGAATTCCAATTTTAAACTAACTCCCCCTTTCCCTTTAAGTTCTGCAAGGTCCAAAAAGGAAGAAAAGGAGAAGGAAATCTTGGAGTTGTTTAAAAACGGTGGAAATCAACATTCCTCTAATTGATGATATCAAGCATGTCCCAAAATATGCCAAGTTTCTTAAAGAGATGTGCACAACCAAGCAAGCCCATAAGGTAAAAAAATGGCGACATTGTCAGCATGGGTGACAATGTGAGTGCAATTCTTCAAAAGAAACTTCCTGTTAAACAAACAAAACCACGTGCATTTTCTATCCCCTGTGTGATTGGTAATGCTTGTTTTTAAAAGGCCATGTGTGACTTAGGAGCATCCATTAGTGTCATACCTAAATATGCTTTTGATACTTTTAATATTGGCTCTTTGAAAGATACAACTATTGTTATTCAACTTGCCAATAGGTTTTTTTATCCTGTGGGTTTATTGGAGGATAGATTAGTTAAAATTGGTAAATTGGTCTTTCCCTGTGATTTTTACATTCTTGACACTAGTGATGATCGCATTCACACTCGTGCACCTATTTTGCTAGGTAGACCATTCTTGAAAACTGCCAAGACTGTGATTAATTGTGATGATCGTACATTGTCTATGTGCATTAATGATCAAGTAGTAGTGCTTGATTTTAAGAATGCTACGAAATTTAATGATGATGTTCATGAGGTTAAATGTTTGGATGTAATGGATATTTGGATCGAGAGGGTTTCAGCTTTTGCATGTGTTGATGGTTTGAATGTTGTTTTAATTAATTCATTAATGCCGTCAATTCTTAATGAATGTGATGATGATCATGTCGTGAGTTTGGACGAGAATGTGCTTGATGCAATTATGACTTTGCAATCTTTGCAACAGGTGTCTCGATTTGTGAATGATTTTATTGATATAGCTATTTCCCACATGAAATTCTTACCCTCTGTTTTGTAGACTCCTGAGTTGGAATTGAAACCTTTGCCTAATCATTTGAAATATGCTTTTCTTAGATCTAATGATACACTTCCTATGATTATTTCAAAGAATCTAACAATTGTGCAGGAGCAGAGACTTTTGAGAGTACTGAAGGATCACAAAACAACAATCGAATAGACTTTAGCTGACATCAAAGGAATTAGTCTAACTATGTGTATGCATCGCATAATATTAGAAGATGATTCCACGCCATCAAGGGAGATGCAAAGGAGACTTAATCCACCAATGATAGAGGTGGTAAAAGCTGAAATTATTAAGCTACTTGATGTAGGTGTCATATACCCTATTTCTGGCAGCAAATGGGTAAGTCCTATCCATGTGGTTCCTAAGAAAACTGGCAATACAGTGGAAAAGAATAAGGCAAATAAGTTAGTCCCAGTGTGCATTCAGAGTGGGTGGAGCATATGTGTTGACTATAGGAAGTTGAATCTTGCAACTCGCACGGATCACTTTCCTTTGCCTTTCATGGACCAGATGCTGGAGCACCTTGCAGGTAAGTCTTTCTACTATTTTCTTGGTGGATATAGTGGTTATAATCAGATTATAATTGCTCCTGAAGATCAAGAAAAGATTACTTTTACTTGCCCCTTTGGTACTTTTTCTTATAGACGTATGCCTTTTGGTCTTTGTAATGCACCTGCTACTTTTCAAAGATGTATGATGAGCATATTTTCTGACTTTGTTGAAAAGATCATTCAAGTGTTTATGGATGATTTTACTGTCTATGGTAATACTTTTGATCATTGTCTAAGAAATTTAGCCCTTGTTTTAGAAAGATGCATGGAAAATAATCTTGTTCTAAGTTGTGAAAAGTGTCATTTTATGGTAGAACAAGGGATAGTTTTGAGTCATGTAGTTAGTGCATGTGGGTTAGAAGTTAATAAAGCTAAGATAGATATTATCTTGTTCTTGCCTTACCCCCCCTTCTATGAGGAGATTTGTTCTTTTCTTGGACATGCAGGTTTCTATTAAAGATTTATTAAGGACTTCTCACATATTGCCAAACCCTTGTGCAAGTTACTCGCCAAAAACGTCAACTTCATCTTTTCTGAGGAGTGCAAGGTTGTGTTTGATTTGCTAAAAAGCAAGTTAATATCAGCACCCATTATTCAACCACCTAATTGGGACCATCCATTCGAGATCATGTGTGATGCTAGTGACTATGCTGTTGGTTTCGTCCTTGGTCAAAGGAATGGAAAAGTTTTGCATTTTATTGCTTATGCTTCTTGCACACTTGATAATGCTCAATGCAATTACCATACAACTGAAAAGGAATTGTTTACTATTGTTTTTGCTCTCAAAATTTTAGATCTTACGTACTTGGTACAAAGGTTTTTTTTCACTGACCATACAACTTTTAGTTAACTTTTGAAGAGAAATGAATTTAAGCCAAGACTGATTAGATGGGTCTTGCTCTTGCAAGAGTTTGATCTTGAAATTAAGGATAAGAAAGGAGCTGAAAACTTGGCAACCGACCACTTGAGTAGATTAAATGCATAGGAGCAAGATGGTGCGCCAGTCAGAGAATCTTTTCCTGATGAGCAGTTGTATACAATTCACTCTTCTTCTCCTTACCCTTGGTATGCTAATTTAGTTAACTTTTTAGTTATTAATTAGGTACCCTCAAGTATGTCCAAATCCCATCGTGATATATTTCGAGCTAATGCTGAACATTATTTTTGGGATAATCCTTACTTGTGGAAATTTTGTGCTGATCAAATTATTAGGAGATGTGTACCACAAGATGAATTTCATTCCATTCTTACTTTTTGTCATACATATTCTTGTGGTGGGCATTTTGGTGGTAAAAGGACAGCACATAAGGTTTTGGAATGTGGTTTCTTTTGGCCTTCTTTGTTTAAAGATGCAATTCAATTTGTTAAGTCATATGATAGGTGCCAATGTGTAAGGAATATTACTTCTAGGGATCAAATGCCACAAACTCCCATTTTCTTTAGTGAAACTTTTTATGTTTGGGGTATTGATTTTATGAGACCTTTTCCTTCTTCTTTTGGTTATCTTTATATATTGCTTGTTGTTGATTATGTATCTAAATGGGTGGAAGCACTTGCTACTAGATCTAATGATGCTAAAACTGTTGTCAATTTTGTGAAGACTAACATTTTTGATAGGTATGGAATTTCAAAAGCAATCATTAGTCATCGTGTTACCCATTTCTGTAATCGCTCATTTGAGGCCCTGCTTAAAAAGTACCATTTTTTCCATAGAATCTCCACAGCTTATCACCCCCAAACTAGTGGCCAAACTGAAGTTTCAAACAAAGAAATTAAGTCTATTTTGGAGAAAATAGTGTAAGCTAATCGGAAACACTGGAGTCTTAGATTAAGTGATGCGTTATGGGATTATAGGACAACTTATAAAATACCTACAGGAGTGTCACCCTTTAGGATGGTTTATGGTAAAGCCTGTCATCTCCCAGTTGAACTTGAACATAAAGAAATGCTACAAACTCCTATTTTCTTTAGTGAAATTTTTTTTTTTTGGGTATTGATTTTATAAGACCTTTTCCTTCTTCTTTTGGTTATCTTTGCATATTACTGGTTGTTGATTATGAATCTAAATGAGTGGAAGCACTTGCTACTAGATCTGATGATGCTAAAACTGTTGTTAATTTTGTGAAGACTGACCTTTTTGACAGGTATGGAATTCCAAAAGCAATCATTAGTGATCATGGTACCCACTTTTGTAATTGCTCATTTGAGGCCCTGCTTAAAAAGTACCATGTTTTCCATAGAACCTGTACAGCTTATCACCCTTAAATTAGTGGCCAAATTGAAGTTTCAAATAGAGAAATCAAGTCTATTTTGGAGTAAACTGTGCAACCTAATAGGAAACACTGGAATCTTAGATTAGGTGATGCGTTATGGGCTTATAGGACAACTTATAAAACACATATAGGAATGTCACCCTTTAGGATGGTTTATGGTAAAGCCTGTCATCTCCTAGTTGAACTTGAACATAGAGCTTTTTGGGCTATTAAGCAATGTAACTTAGATTATGATGCTACTAGAATCCATAGGAAGTTACAATTGCAGGAATTGGAGGAGATCAGGAATGATGCTTTTGAGAATGCAATGATTTACAAAGAAAGGACCAAGGCGAGGCATGATAAGATGGTCAATAGAAAGGAGTTCACCGTCAGCCAGAAAGTGCTCCTTTTCTAGTCACACCTTCATTATTTCAAGGTAAGCTTCGTTCTCGTTAGATTGGACCTTTTTTTGTTACTAATGTTTTTCCTTATGGCACTGTTGAGATCCAAAGTTTAGAAAGCAACAAAGTGTTCAGGGTTAATAGGCATCAGTTAAAACCTTTCTATGAAGGTTTTACCAAACAAGTGTTGGATAACGTCAAGTTGTCCCTGCTGAGTTATGAGGAGTGAGCAAGCATGCGAGCATCGAGTCAATGATGTTAAACAAAAGCACTTAATTGGAGGCAACCAATCATACAAAAATCAGATTTGCTTTCTTTTCTTTTCACTTTTACTTTTGGTTTTTTTATTGACATGTGTGTTTCACCTTTCCTTTCTTACTTTGATGTCAACATTGAGGACAATGTTGTGTTTAAATATGGAGGGAGAGATTTAGGTTTAATTTTTGTAGAGATTTAGGTTTATTTTTGCATGAATTATTGAATTTGATGTATGATATGGTTCGGGTATAATATGATCTTGTGTTCTTTAATGATGTCAAACCTATTTATTGCTTGAACTTGATGATTTTCACTTGTAATTGCATGTGTAGCAAGTTTTTACATTTAAGTGTTTAAATTTTCTAAAAAAATCTCCCAATGATTGATAAGAGTTCTTATTTTTATGCGTAAGAATTAGTTGATAATGATTAATACATAAAATTAATGAATGTGATTTTATGTAAGTTATGAACTTGGTAGTTAAGGATTGACCTTGAAACTATGCCATATTGACTTAATAAATGATATTTCCTTGTGAGCTTTTGAGCCTTCAACAAATTTCTTTGATGTGTGCATTCTTTCAATGATATGATCTCTAGAACTTGCTTAGTATCTTGATCAGACCTTATTTTTACATGCTTTCATGAATATGATAAAGGCATCTAGGATATTTAATCACTTTTAACCAAAAAGTCAACCTAAAGTATGTTATCCCCTAGTGAGCCAATTTGAGCTTTTATATCCTTTTCTTTGCTTTACCAATGTTTAACTTAGCCTTGTTCTTATTTTTATCCTCTACCCTATAACATGGTTAGTCGAGCATATTTTTGGCAAGATGATATGTGGAAAGGTTGGAATTGATGCGTGGTTTGAATCAAATTTGTGGCTTGTTATGTAATAATGATATTTCGGCATTAAAAAATATATTGAAAGAATGGTCAAGTTTTAATGTGTTTATCATTCGACCATAAACGAAAAAAAGCTGAAACACAAAAAAAAGAAAAGAAAAAAATTAAAAAAATATGATTCCCATGAGTTTTTAATGTGAATTTCTTGATGGGAATGAAAAAAAAGATAAAAGAAGTTAAGATTTAAGCTTGGAAAATTAAGAATGATGTACTTGGGTGCACACTTTTGCATGCATTCTATGATGTGTTATTCGCTCTACTTTCTTTGGTATTTAATATTTTATTATCCTTCTTTTATCTAACCTTTTATCCAAGCCCCACTGCAACCTTGATTAAGTCCTTTTAATTTATGATATACATATATGCTTTGTTAAGATTGAAAAGCAAACTTATGGTAGGTTATGTTCATTAACTGAAATTTTGAGAGTTAAACACATGAGCCTTAAACACATGAGTGTTGGAGTGTATATCAAAGAGAGGACCTATTATTTTTATATGATGTGAATTTCATCTAACTTCTCAATGCTATTGAACTTGTTGCTTACATTTAAAGTGAGTTCATACCTTTTATATTTTGACCATGGTTGACTAAGTTCTAGTATAATATTTGCATTCTTTGATATGGTTGGGAGATTAAGAGAAGAATTTTCACTTAAATGGTTTTCTTGCACTTTTTTTTCTTGCACTTAGTTCTTAGTTTTTGTTATTGTTTTTTTGTTTTCTTCTTCTTTTCCTTACTCTAGGACGAGAAAGAGCTAAGTATGGGGGAATTTGATGCACTCATAGTTTCCTATCTATTTAGTACCTTAACACTTAGTTTTTATTCTCATTTGGTATTTAAAATGTCTAACTTATCTTGTTTTATGCTTTTCATACATTTGGACTTGAAATGAAGAACATGAGCTAAAATAAGCCTATTTAGCACAAATGGAGTTCATATTTGGAACGAGGAGGTCGAAAAGAGTAAGAATGGATAATGTTGCAAGAATCCTAATCTGACTAGGATTTGGTTTCTGACTTACACTAGCAATCCTACTTCATCTATGATTTCCTAGTTTGGTGAATTGTGGCAAAATGAGATTTCGACAGCAACAATCATTGATGGACGAGTAATCCTAGTCTGACTTAGATTATGAATCCTACCTTCATAAGGATTCACAAGGATTATGAATCCTAGTTCCACAAGGATTCTTTTTCGGTAGCGCAAATGGATATTTGTCAATGCAAATAGTTTCGTCAACAAAATTTCTAACACGGAAACAAGTTTCTAAGGTGTTTGGATTGTGATCCATGTGTGATGACGTGGCAAGCATTTATTGGACTAGATGTGCACGTGTGGACCCTCCATCCTACTTGGTATCCACCTAGGTATCCACACAAGCTTCTCCGCCACATGGAAGATGCATCTAGAAGCTTCCATACCAATATGATCTTATCTACTCCAAGAAGTCCAAATCCTTTATGGATTCATCTTCTCCTTATCTACTCCAAGAAGTCCAAATCCTTTACAGATTCCTCCTTCTTAGTTAGTATTCTACAAGGACTAGACTTCCTCTCTCATGAACAATATAGATAGGACCTAGTAGCTCATTAAGTATATAATACTAAGGACGAATGGGATGGACAAATACCAAATCCATGCATTCTTTCGCATGTATATATATATATATATATACATGCGAAATATATATATATATATATATATATATATATATATTTTAGAGCTTTAATAGAGAAAGCGATAGTTTCAGCTCTCTTCTAAATTTTCTCTCTCCTCTCTCCTCTGGCTTCCGAATCCCTGTAACTACTTCAACGCAAATGACAATCACAACTCTGATGACGAATTCAACATCTCTAAGAACGGTGAGTTCGACGGCAACAGATTGTCTGGTGACTCCTTTGACATTCTCAAGGTTTGTTTTTTCTTTTAAAAAAATCATTCTCAACTTTAGTCATATTTGAATTAGAACCCCGCACATTAACACAAAATAATTTGATTATGTTTGATTATACAGAGTCTAATTCTATGATTACCATTTCCGAGAGGAACCTCTTAGCTGATACATCGGTGATCGTCAAGAAGAATAAGCACTACAAGCGAAAAGAAGAGTTGATAAAGATCGTCTCCGACGGATTGTGCACTCTCAGGTACAATTCCTCTATATGCAAATCCAAATGGGACAAAACCATAACCCATCTCGCTGGTAACTGTCTTCTGTCCCTCGTGCTTCAAAACATTGAATATGAATGTCACTAAACAGGTCTTCTCAGATGTGGGAAGAGTTGCAAATTAAGATGGATGAACTACCTCAAACCAGACATTAAGGGAGGGAACATGACTCTTGATGAGGATGACCTCATTATCATAATACATTCTCTACCTAGAAACAAAGGTCTCTTATTGCTGGGAGGTTCCCGAGTTAAACCGATAACGAGATGAAGAACTACTGGAATACCCATCTCAGTGAAAGACTTAAGCCAAGGAATTGACCCGAACACCTGAAGGCAATTATCTGATGATGCACCACAGCGGGACAAAAGAGAAGCAAAAGAAACAGTAAGGAGAGGACCAATAGGAAAGTGGACAGAAATAAGACAAAGCAAGAACCAATCAAGCACAAGATCCATCAACCAAAGCCTTTTAAATTCACCTCTTTATCTTTACCAAGAAACGATAGTTTTTAGTGCAACATTGAGTACGGTCTCTTCAGCAGAAGTTGGTTTAGGTACAGAGGTTGCCACTGATATTCCATAGGGCGAGTCCTGGATTTTTTTATGTCGGAGTCGGACCCCTCTTTTGGTACACGATTTGTGGTCTCTTTAGTTTGTCTTTTTGGAAGTTGCCGAGTTTGAAATCATAAATTTTTTAGGAGTCGCCCGAGTTAAGGGACGAGTTCGTGTTTAGTACTCGTGGCTGTACAATCCACCATGATATGAAGAGTATTGTGACGGTGTTAGTAAAAATAGTTTCGAAGTCTTCTTGTGGGAACATTGTTAGCTTTATTCTTTTGGCTTTCGTAAGTTTATGACTTTTGGTTTGTGTGTGTGTCCATATATTCTTCACCTTTCTTAGAGATTTTGATTATATTGTTAGAGAGAGCCTTCGAAACAAATTTCTCTTTTGAGAGGTAGGCTATATAATACTTACTCTTTCGCGACTTAATTCTTATCAATTTTAGTCCTTCTTCGCTATTTTCCTCTATATAAACCATTATTAGACTATTTAGAGGCTTAATTAGTTTAGCCTTGCAAAGACTTTAACAAGACCAATCAATGCAATGTCCAAGCTGATGCCTCTTTGGCACTTGGGGCTTCCTGAGTTGTTCTTTTCCACTCTTAATCCAAGTATTGTTTTGAAAATTTTCATAAACTGATGGACCCTATGAGATTATAAGTCAACAAACTCTCAAGTCTTTTTTCCACAGCCCTGCACCGTAATTACTGTCCCTTTCCGATCACCCATTCCAAACCCAAACACACAGAATCACCACAATTACACACAGAAACACAAACTCCCCATCAATCCAAACACAATTTGATCAATTGTCGCCAATGCAATCCGACAACAATCCGATGGCTCAGGATGAACAACCCCCTAAGAAAGTCCGCGTTAGGAGTCGCGATGAAGACCCCCCTCCGGGCCCTAAACTTTCTTATAGTGCGGCGGTGGGAAGCCATCCACAGCGAGGGGCCGACATTGAGGAATTGGCCTGGCCAATTGAAGAACAAATTGACATCGAGGAAGGGGATATTCGCATTTGGACCGAAACAAAAGATGTGGGCATCACCCTCTCCCAATCATTCAAGGACAAATTAGACAATCAATGGACCCAAGCCGTGATTATCAAACTGTTGGGATGGAGGATTGGTTATCGGATCCTCAGCCAAAGATTGCGATCCCTGTGGCAACCATAGGTCTGATAAAAATCGTAGATTTAGAGTTTGATTTTTACCTCGTTAACTTCCACACTGAATCCGACTACCTTAAAGCTCTAACACAAAGACCCTAGATAATTTTTAGGCAGGTCCTCTCGGTCCAGCGATGGACTCTGGATTTTTGCCCAGCTCAGGGCACTATCCCACTAGCGGTCGTCTGGGTGCGACTACTGGACCTTCCGATTGCCCGATACCACACCAAAATCCTTGAAGCCCTGGGACACATTATTAGTCAGCCTGTGAAAATAGACGAAGCAACTCTTACAACCCATTGAGGCAAATTTGCCAGAATAGCTGTCGAACTAGATCTGACCTTACCTTTCTGTTCAACAGTGGACCCAGACGGCGAAACCATTCACGTAGCGTACGAAGGCCTATTGCAGATTTGCTACCGTTGCGGGGTGGTCGGACATGAGCTAGATCAATATCCGAAAGTGCCTCCCTCTGCCGTACTGATCCAGTCCCCGCCGGCCCAATCAAGGGTGACTGTCACAGCAGGTCCATCGACCCAGAGCGACGCACCAGCATCACCAACCATCGATCGAAGCAACCTTCTAGTGTCCACGAGCAGCGAGGCGACAGCGAACAAGATCAGATCATGGATCCAAGTCCAACAAGCTACTTCGCGTCAACTCACACAACGGTCGACTAAGGTCTCTGCTCGCCCAACCGTTGCCAGCAGTACCTCCAGCGGCTCTAGATTTGACGTTCTGAAAGAATCATCAAACGACCAGGCGACGTGTCCCTCCCTTCGACCTGTCGCCCCCGCCATAGGCTCCTCGTTTGGCCACACGCGTTTACTGCCTCAATCAAACCCCGAAACGTTTAAGCCCAGTGATGGGCTTCAAAGTTCGGGGTTAGGACCTAGGCCCACTTTTGGGCTTGAATTTCAAGTCAGTGGGTCTAGGCCCAAACCCAGTCGCAAAGGAAAATAAGGAGACCAACTAACGACTGTTTCCTCCAGCCCAACCCAGACCACTCAACAGAGCTTGGGCCCAATCATCCCTACCCCGCTACAACCTACAGCCACTGAACATCATAGGGTAGTGACAATCCACTCACACCAAGAGGTATTAGGGGCACCACTTATTGAGGAGCCTGTCATGGCCGGGACCGAACAAGAGAGACCCATGGAAGGAATCGAGGGATTAGAGGCCACTAACACTACCCAAAGGCTTGATTACCAATTACCCCCCTCCGAGCCTCCAGATAGTGGGGCCAACGATACTAGAATGATGGATCTCTTGACTGAACCCCAGGTTGTCAAAGGGATCCACTTGACGCCTCAAGACAAAGACCTGAGTATGTTACCATCAGAGGTCTAGGGTACACCAGGGGCTGCGGAGCCCTAAAATTTGCCTTAATATCATGTCGATTCTATTTTGGAATTGTCAAGGGGCTAGGAGTAAACGATTCCTAACACCCTTCCAGAACTACATTCGCAAGTATAATCTCGGTTTAGTTGTCCTCGTCGAAACTGGCATTAGTGGTCGACGAGTTAGCACTGTTATTAATCAATTAGGTTTTGACTACTCCTTCCGTGTCAAAGCTGAAGGATTTTTTGGCGAGATTTGGATTTTATGGAAGACGGAGTTTAACGTCTCAATCAAAATCGCCCACAAACAATTGATTCGTGCTGTCATTACCTACGACTCCTATTCCTTTGAATTTTCAGCTATTTATGCCAGCCCCCAGAAATCATCCCAAAAATTCCTGCGGGACCTTTTACGAGAGATTGGGCATACTTTTAACCGTCTTTGGATCGTAGGTGGGGATTTCAATGCGAAATTACTGGTTGGCGATAAAACGGGGGGGGGGGGGTGTCCAAGACCACTTTGGTGGTTAGCAAGCCGTTCCGGGAGTGGTTTCAAGACAGTGGCCTTCATAACTTGGGATATGTCGGATCCCGATTTACCTGGCAAAGAGGACATATCCAAGCTCGGTTAGACCCCATCCGAGGATCGTCTGAGTGGCTAGAAGTATTCCCACATACTGTAAATCACCACCTCCCCTTTTTAGGTTCCAACCATAGACCCATGTTAGTTCATTTCCTCCATTGGAGTAGGAGACCCATCGGCCAAGCCCCTTTCCGTTTCCAATCCGCTTGGCTAGCACATGCCGACTTTACAAAGTTAGTAGAGGATCATTGGCTACCACCTGCTGAGACGTTCACCAAATCGCTATCAAAATTTTCCAACCACCTTTTGGACTGGAACAGAAAGGTTTTTGAAAACATATTCCACCGTAAACAAAGATTAATGGCTCGTTTGGAAGGAATCCATCAATCCCTGCAAAATGGAGAGGCAGAGTCACTGCTCGCCCTGGAGGCCA
>JAOTAY010020252.1:0-13057 GCA_025629805.1 Erythroxylum baracoense
GAAGTCCTGCGGGAGTAATGCCCTAAAGAGGCTTACACACTGGAAAAACAAACCCGTGAGGGCGCGAGTCCCGAAAGGTCGAGGCTCAAAACGGACAATATCTTCTAGCAGGTGGTCTGGGCTGTTACACCTACACTTTCAAATATTTAAGATTAAGAGCAAGACCTTTCAACAATTTATAAGGAGTTTTATCTAACTTTTTGTGAGGAACTTTGTTAAGTATATAGTATATAGCTTCCTTTTATATATTATTGATAAACCAGAACTTGGCAACTTGGCATTCATCATTTCTTTTAATGTCCTATTTTTCCTTTTACCTATGTCGTTCTGTTATAGAGTATAAGGGGCACTAGTTTCATATATTATGCCATTTAATTCACAGAGTTCTTCAGGGAATTTGGTATTATATTCTCCACCTATATTAGTTCTAAGCCTTTTTATTTTCTTATCTAGTTGATGTTCCACTTCTTTTTTATATTTCAAGAACATTTCTATAGATTCATGTTTTGATTTCAACATGTACACCTTAGTATACCTAGAAAAGTCAGCAACAAAGGTAATATAATACTTTTTATTGCCCTTACTAATTGTGTTCTTAAAGTCAGCTAAATCTGAATGTATTAATTCTAGCAACTTAGTACTTCTTGTTGTAACAGGTTTAAAAGGTTTTTAATATATTTTGCTTTTACATAAATAAAACATTTAGAATAATTTTCATCATCTGTAATATTAATCAAATGCATGTTTTTTAATCTTTTATTTGAAGCAATATTGACATGTCCTAACCTACCATACTACAAATTAATAGATTCAATAATATGCAGAAGAAGAAGAAGAAGCAGAAGAACTTTTATTAGGAGCAGTAAAAACAATGTTCAAAATAAACAATCCATCAGCTAAGTACCCCATTCCCCACAAATTCCTAATTTTTTGTGATTATTACCTTGTCAGCTTTGATAACAATTTTCAATCTAACCTTATTCAACAAACTACTAGAAACTAAATTCCTATACAGCAAAGACACATACAAAACATCATTTAAAGCTAAAGTTTTCCCAAAATTGAGTTGAAGGAAAATCTTCCCTTCTCTAAGCACTCCAGCAATCTTGGTGTTTCCCATGTAGACATGTTCACCATCTGTAGAATCTTTAAGATCGTGGAATAATTTCCTATTGGCACACAAGTGTTCTGAATCTTTAGTGTCAAGCGCCTAATCCATTTTATTTTCCACCATGTTTGCCTCTACCACAATGGCGATGATTACTTCCTCTTCAACATGATTGGCCTGTGGTGTAGTTGGATTTGTAGGTTTATGTACTAGATTTTATTGATTTTTCATATGATAGCATTGATATGCCTTAAATCCTAGTTTGCCGCAAATATAGCAGGCTACCTTTTTCTTATGGATTTTTCCATCAACCTTCTTGATTTGGCTTGATTTTTCCTATTGCCCATCCTTTTGAAATTTCTTTCCCTGGCCTTTGAACATGTCCTTAAAACTGCCAATAAACTCTACAAGGTTAGCTTTAAAAAAAAAAGAGACAGAGTTTTGCTTATCTTTTAGTTGGTTGGCCTCCTCGGTTCTCATATGACTAATTAGTTCCTGTAAAGTCAGATCTTTCTTCTTGTGTTTCAATTGGTTCCTATAATCACTCAAAGAGCGTGGGAATTTCTCCAGTAGCATATTTGTTGTAGCATCTCACACATTTTCATCCCTTTGTATAGTACATCAATCACTAAGTTCTCGTACTTGTGAACTTGGTCCATCACAGGTTTGTCATCAACCATTAGAAATTGTAACCATTTTCTTACCACATTTTTTTCTAGCAGCATCACCCCCATAACGTTTTTCTAAAGTGTCCCAAATCAGTTTAGTATATTTATGGTTCATAAAGAAATCAAACAATGAATTCTTCATATGATTCAGCAAGTGACCTCTCACACTTTTATTATCTTTATCAAACTTCTTCCTAAATTGATCATCTAACCTTTTGGCCTTTTCAATAATAGGTGTGGAAATGGAAGTAGCGCATTTTTCAGTAATGGGTGTGGTGAGAGGAGTAATAAGAGGTCGAGCAAGATGGTAGTAAGAGAAATAACAAAAGGTTGAGAGGTTTTAGGTTCATCAGATGGAACATCCATAAATAATAAATAATCATCTTCGAGTTTTTTAAAGAGAATCGTAAGTTTTTTGACCATTGCCTATAGTTGGTTCCATAAAGGAGTTCAAATATAGAGAGATCAGGAAGAGCTTTATTAAGAGAAATAGCCATAGATCTGGATTCACTTTCAAGTTGTTGGAAAATAGAAGAGATAAAGAACAAAAAATTACCAATCAAAGTTGTGTCATGATGAGCCACTACCTTGAAAGCAAATTCTGACATGATCTAGGTGCAATCGATAACTCTGTTCACTCCTCAAGGTTAACACAACCAGCCTCCAACATGTGCACTCATGGCGGAAGCTTGGAACAGTAAACTATAATTACCTAGAATAGATGTAGAATAAAGAAGAAGACAAGAAAGGTTTTTTTGTTGTTTACCTATTCATCTTTTTTTAAAATCCCCATAAATAGAGTCCCAAAACCTTATTTTTTAGAGTCCAAATCATAACTGAAATTTGATTTGTTGGTGGGCTATTCTCAAAATATGGGGGAGGATTTTAAGGGAAGAAAGACTAAGTCAAAAGGTTGTTTTAAATCAGGATGGAAAGTACTAGAAGTCAGAAGGTTATTTTAGATAAAGATAGAAGGGACTAGAAATTAGCAACCATTTTCCCAGTAGATCACTGTACCAAAATCTAAACTATCAGACTTGACTAATCGTCTGTCAAGAATTTCAACAGGGATGTGAATAAAATTATTTAGTGATGTAGGAAGCTTCGAACTAACTTGGAACTAATTTGAAACTAGGATTGTTCCTAACATTTTACAGGTCCATAATAAAATATAAAGAAGGGCCTCAATAATCTACAATACACAAATATATATTATTTAAAGGAAACTCAAAATTCAACTTTTTAAATGCCCCTTTTCAATTAAAATTTTCCTTTCTTTATTGTTAAGATTAGGGTTAATTATTAAAAAATATTAAACTTTGCTTAATTTTGCAATTATAGTCCAAACTTTAAAAGAAACAATTAAATACTCAAACCTTCAACTTTTTGCAATTCTAGCCCGACGTTAGTGTCTCCATTAAGTTTGTTAATGTGGCATACCACTTGTTTCAAAAATCATAAACACTTATACACATCATACCTAATTAAATTAACTAATTAAGTTAACTAAAACATGATGTTTAATTGAACTAACTGATTAAACATAACTAATCTATGTCGTTTTGGGATTGATATCCCTAAATCAAGGAATATGGGTATAGGGTTTAATGATTTTAAAGAAGCATTGAATAAATTACCTTAGTTAGAGGATGAGAAGAAGGTCTAGACTCAAATTATGGACAATGCAAAGGAGAGGCTATGGATGAAGGGAAGGAAGAAGAATTAGGACCAGTAAGTGACAACGGAGGAGTTGTTGGCAAAAAAGGAAGAGGATGATTTTGAAGTTGTACAAAAGGTGCTATACATGGACCACAGATAAGGGTTTTAATGAATTTGGAGTATCTAAATGTGGAAGAGAAAGCAAGGGAGAGTGATGTCCCAACGCTTGAGCTTTAGCATAACGTGAGATTGATTGTCAATTTGCTTGAACTTCATATCTAGAAGATTGATAGCAATTAAATAATATGGAGGAAATCGTTAGTGTCATGAGCCATATAGCAGAACAAATTCTTCAAGAACAATGACTTGGACACACTTGCAAAGAATTTTATAGAAGTATAGAATTACACTTACAAGGCCATATACGTCATATTTTAGTTATGTCTAATCAGTTAGTTTAATTAAATGATGTAGTTTAGTTAAACTTAATTAGTTAGTTTAATTAGATACGTCGTATATAAGTGTTTAGGGTTTTCGGAACATGTGAAAAGTCATGTCAGCAAACTTAACAAAGACATTAACGTCGAACTATAATTGAAAAAAATTGAAAGTTTTAAGTATTTAATTGTTACTTTTTAAAGTTGCGGCTATAATTGAAAAATTGAGCAAAGTTTAAGATTTTTTTTCTGTATTTAACCTTTAAGATTATTCCAACTTTTAGGGTCATAAATATTCAACGTAAGGATTGGTATGCTCTTCTACCCTTAAATTTTCTAAATTTGACACATTTGATACAAGATGATGATTACTGAAATTACTAACATTCTCATGAATATGAATTTCATTACTTAAATTTCATTAGATTGTTCAAAACTATCTCCACTAATTCCTCATAATTTTTATTAGAGGAATAAACTATTAAATTTATTGATAACTCCTTTTTAAGATTTTATTAACTATTTTACTCTTTTTTTTTCTTTTTTCACTTCTAGATAAATGCTTTTTAGGCAAATCATATAAAATAATTATAATACAACTGAATTAGAAAAAGAACAAAAACCCATGTATGGAACTAGAAGAAGCAGGGTAAGCATAATAGAATAATAATAGCTCGATCATTTATCACAAAGATATATCAATGGTATTATATATCTATGACAAACCAAAAAAAATAAAGATCCAAATTTAATATCATGTATTAAAAAACACAAAAAAGACAACTTTTATGATAACAACTATCATACTCAGAATTTATTTTCAATTCTTTAAAATATTTCTAAAATATCCAAAACTAATATTGATCCACTTTTCACTAAAGAGAATAGAGATTAGTAGCAATATCCATATTATAGAAATACTGAAACTAAATTTCATCAATAATCTACAAAATTAAATTTATACATATAAAATCAACTGAATGCATAAATAATAAAATGCTAATTATGATTTAACAAATTAAAGAAAGATAAATTGCAATTGAAGAAGGAAATAAGAGATAAAAACTATTAACTTTGATATTTGCGAATTGAAGAGAGATAATACCCTAATAAAATTCAATTCAAATTGAAATTATAACTAAAATTGACATATTTCAATTATGCATATAATTTATAATTAAATTGACATATTTCAGTTTATCTAAATAAACTGCAATTGACATAGAAAATGAATGAGAGATAAATTATACCTAGAATTTAATTTGAGTTTCAATTTGAAGTCAAATAGAAAATTCTATCTAGATTGAAATGTTATTATACTCATAATCAAATTTCAATTTTTACATAGTATTTAGATTAAAAGAGCGACTGAGAAAATAAAAAATAAGGAAAATGAGAATTGTGAGAACAAATGAGATGTGTTTCTTACCTAGATGGAAATGGTGTTGATAAAGTTAAGGTCAATGTAAAATTCTTGAATGTAAAGCCTTCTCTCACTAAATTTTCATTAGAAAAATGTGAATCTTGATATTTAGTAGGACCAAATTCATTTTAAAAATGTCCACTTCTATTGTTTTTTACCTTTGAAAAAGAAGTTTTTGTATGTATGTTAATAGTCCAAGCTATCCTTTTTACTAAACTGAGATTGATGTTTGCACTTTAAATAAATTCCTTTACATTTTTTTTAAAAAACAACTCTTTCCATACCTTACTTCTTAGCTTAAGTTAAACTCCTATGTAATAAAATAACTTGCAAATAATAGGCCCCTTATGGGAGTGAGCCCTAGGCAAGGACCCTTCCTATCCTTGCTCAAGATCCGCCCCATTTGAAACATAACTCCTTAACCATGATGCATGAAAAGTAGTGTAAATATAAAAATTTTCTAGTAATGTAAAACAATATGCCACTTGACCTACATGAGCAATGATCAAAGAGAGACCAAACAATAAAGCAGATAACTTTGTATATGATTGTGGTTGCAATGTGGACTGACGATAAGGGTATAATTTGACATACACTTAATCGCCAATAGTGAATTCACGTTCAAAATGATGTTTATCAGTCAGTTGCTTTATAAGATGTTGTGCATGACACATACAGAATTGTAATAAACCAATCACGGCTTCCCAATCACAAAGAATATGGTCTACCTCTAATATCTTCACATCACCAAGAAAATAAGACACATATAATAGAGTAGCATATTCATATAAAGCTTTAAAAGAAGACATTTTAATGGTGGAGTGAGAAGCGGTGTTATACCACCACTCTGTCATGGCCAACCATGTCATCCAATAAGAAGGGCATTCACTCATCATACACCGACTATTTAACACCTTTGTCTGTCCATTTATTTTTGGATGATAGGCGATTGATAAATGCAACTTGGCACCAAGGAGTTGAAACAATTCGTGCTAAAACTGATTGGTAAACATGACATCATGATCACTAGTGATGGTCATCAACATGCCATATACCTAAAATTTTGATAAAGAAAAATTGAAGCCACCTTGGTGGATGTATATAGGTGAGATAAAGGCACAATATGAACAATGATGAAAAGAATAACTATATCCCCTCCTAAATTTAACAGTCCTTTTATAAAATCCATGCCAATATTCCACTATAGTTTCTCAAGTACTGGTAGATGTCGAAGTAGCCACAATAATACAATGGTTTCATACTTATTATGTTGTTATTCCTTATAGGTACATATATATTCACCAACATCACGCACATTTTTTTCTGAAAGAAATACAATTAAAGTTTCTTATAAGTGCCCATGAATTCAGAATGACCACCTGCAGATGAATCACAAAAAAGTGATATTAATCATTTGCGCAGAGGCTGCACATTCCTTACCATACATGTCCTTTCCCATACAATAATCCATCAACCATTGAATAAGTGGAGGAAACTAGATGTCCTTGTGCCAATCTCGGGTCGATTGTATCCTTTAAACAACAGTATCCTATACTCAGCTTTCCTTAATTTCCTGAAATAATTTAATATAAATGTTTGTAACAACAAACGTAAATAATTCAAAATTGGCCACTCTATATAATACATTTGCCCTTAAATTATTAGACCCTTTTATGTACTAAATATCAAAATAAAAAACGATGAGCTTTGGTAATCAAGTTTGTTAAAAAGTGGTTATCACCTTCTGCTCTAATAAGTATTTTAGACTCTTATGTTCATTTTGGATTACAAAGGGTTTACCTGTTAAGTAATGACTCTACTGCTTAATGGTAATGGCCATTGCCATAAATTCTGTTTTCTATATTGATAATTGACGATAATGACTAAATATTACTTTACTTACAAAATCCATAATTCTCCCTCCCTATATAAGGAGACAAATCCCTCACTGCTAGCATTTGCTTCGATTGCAAACTCTTTGGAGAAGTTTGGTAATATTAATATAAGAGTTGATGTTAAGGTTGTTTTTAATTCCTGGAATGTTGTCATTATTGCATCATTCTACAGGAGTGATGAGAAAAGTACCTGAATACCAGTATGCAACAGAATTAAATGCCCTAAACTTACAAAAATCAATGAGAAACAATCAAACAAATATATGACAGTAATTAAATTGAACAAATAGATCAAGAGACATCAAGATTTTAAAGTGGAAAACCCCTCAATGCAAGGGTAAAAACCATGGGTCCTCCAAACCAAAGAATCAACTCCACTATGATCAAAATAGGAGTATAACAGAGTCTCAATCAAGTACACAAATTAGTGCGAACAACCAACCAAGAACCAAAGCAACAAAGCTTACAATAAAGAATCAAGAAGATGAAAAACACCAAAACCAGAGGCTTAAAGCAAATTGAATTTATTTCACACTAGGCCAAAGATCCAAGAGTTGAAAATAAATAACCAGATGTTTCAAACCTACTGACCAAATTTCAGCTCGATCCAACGGTTAATGAATTCGCAAACATGTTTTCAATTTGACTACCCTGTGAACATTCAAAATTTACTTTTCCTCTCCTCTTCCCTTACTGGTTGCTATTTTAACTTGAATACCACTCCACTCTCTTACCCTAATCTGACCCCTCTCCACTTTAATAAGTGATACACATAATGGGCTTTTAATTTTAGGCCTTTGTCCATATAGGAAGGGAGCCCAAACCCAATATACCTCCCCCTCACGACTATATGGAGATGACCACCAACCCGGTGATCTCATAACATGTTTCAAACTTCCATCTTGGTATTGTTTTAGTCATCATATCAACAAAATTATCATTTATATGAATTTTTTTCCGATTCCAATAGTTTAACATCCAAAGCATCAAGTATCTAATGATACCTCACATCTATATGTTTAGCGCTTAAATGGAAAATTGGATTCTTACCAAGATGTATAACATTTTGATTGTCACAAAACAATATATATTTATTTTGAGTAAAACTAAGCTTGCGTAAGAATTTCTTCACCCACAGCAACTCCTTACATGCTTTAATAATGGCAATAAACTCCGCCTCTGTTATACATAAAGCTACACACTTCTACAACTTAGATTGCTAAGTCACAGCTCCACCTGCAAATTTAATTAAATAACCTGAAGTAGATTTTTTGGAATTAGTATCTCCAGCCATATTTGAATCTGTGTACCCCTCAAGGAGTGGCTTATCACCTCCAAAACAAAGTCTCATACAAACAGTACCACTAAGATACTTCATAATCCATTTTATAGCATTCTAATGCTCTCTACCTGGGTTTGACAAAAATCTACTAACTATACCAACAACATGCATTATATCTAGCCTTATGCACACCATTGTATACATTAAACTACCCATTGCAGACATATAAGGAACCCTTTCCATATCTGACTTCTCAGTTTCATTTGAAAGACTTTGTTTAACACTCAATTTAAAATGAGTAGCAAGAGGAGTGTTTACCACTTTAGCATTTTTCATTTGAAATCTCTACAACACCTTTTCAATGTAATGCTCTTGAGATAGCCAAAGCTTCTTTTCCTTTCTATCATACAAAATTCTTATACTAAGAATTTGCTTAGCATCTCCCATATCTTTCATGGCAAAAGATTCACCCAATTGCTTCTTTAACCTGTCAATCCTAGAAACATTTTTTCCAACAATAAGCATGTCATCAACATATAATAGCAAGATGATGAAATCACCACTAGAGAAACATTTAACAAAGACACCATGATTAGAAGTAATCTTCTTGCAGCCTTGCTCACACATATCAGACTCAAACTTCTTATACCATTGCCTCAGAGCATGTTTCAATCCATACAAGCTCTTTCTCAGCCTACACACATAGTCTTCTTCGCCTGTAACACAAAAGCCATCTGGTTGCTTCATATAAATCTCTTTCCCAAAATCACCATGCAGAAAAGCAATCTTCATGACTGTTGGTTCTAAGAAGTTCACTTATATAGGAGATCTTCATCATAGCCCTAGTGAAGGAACATACTCATGTGGTTTTGACATCATACTTCAACTCAAAACCTTAAGGCATTAGGTTTATGAGTCATTTCCACTTATATGCCCCTCACTAATTCCATCTCTTTCCAATGTAGAATTCCTACTCACACTTGGCATCCCAGCTATCTCCTCCTTAAGTGTGAACTTCCATATTAAGCTTAGACTCCCCCTTGAGCAAAAACCTTTCTCTTAGCAGCTCGAGTATATGGCATCACCAAGAGCCCTTATATTCCACTAGTCTTGGCCTACCAAGAGTCTCTTTGCTCTTCTTTGTAGGTAGGCAACCACAAGATCCAACTACCGCTTCCATACTCGTCCTTTATCGAACTATTAGTTCTGATACCATTTGCTAGATCTAGGGAGCTCACTTTCATGGGAGATCAACATCATGGGCCTAGTGAGGGAACATAATTGTGGGCCTTGACACCACACTTCAACCCAAAACCTTAAGGTATTAGTTTTATGGGTCCTTTCCACTTATATGTCCCTCACTAATTCCATCTATTTCCAATATGAAATTCCTACACACACTTGATATCCTAACAACGTCCATCTACTCTACCTCTAAATCTAGTGTAGCAGCTAAACTTAATATAATCCTAATAGATGACATTTTCACCATAAGCGAGAAAATTTCATTAAAGTCAACACCTTTTCTTTGACTAAAGCATTTTACCACCAATCTAGCTTTATATCTTGAAGATGTACAATTACTTTCATGCTTCACCTTATAAATCCAGTTATTTTCTAAGGCCTTTTTACCCTCAGGCAACTTCACCAAATCAAATGTCTGATTATCATGCAAGGAATTCATTTCATCATGCATCGCATCCAACCATTTTGTTTTTCTTCACTCTTTATAGCCTCTTCAAAACACTTAGGTTCTCCCCCATCAGTCAAGATCACATACTTATTAGATGGATACCTTTTAGACGGTTGTCTTTGCCTATCAGATTTCCTGAGTTGAACTTATGGTGGTTCAGGTGCATCATTTAAGCTCCCATGTTATGACTCCTATTTCTCTTCAACATCATTTGTTGTATCATCAAGCTCATCTTTAAGTTGCTCATTATCAACATAATTATGTTGCACATCATGCTGAACATTACCCTCGTTAGCATTTAGATTATGAATAGGTAACTGCACTGGATCAACATTAAACAGATTATTATCTTTCACAGATGTAGTCTTCTCCACCTTATCAATGTCATTAATAGTTTGCTCTTCTATGAACTTCACATCACGACTTCTAATAAGCTTCTTCTCAATAGGATCATACAACCTGTAAAAAAATTCATCTTGACCATAACCAATAAAAATACAATTCCTTGTCTTTGCATCCAACTTAGATCTTTCATCCTTTGGAACATGCACAAATACCTTGTAACCAAAGACTTCCAAGTGATTATAATTGACATCCTTGCTAAAGCAAATTTTATCTGGCACCTCACTATTCAAAGCAATAGTAGGACTAAGATTAATAACATGCACCGCTGTGTATAGTGCCTTACCCCATAAATTTTGGGTAAGTTTACTTCAAAAAGCATACACTTAACCCTCTCAATCAATGTCCGGTTCATTCTCTTTGCTAAACTGTTAAACTAAGGAGTCTTAGGAGGAGTATTTCATGTCTTATACCATGTTGCTTGTAATAGGCATCAAAGGTCCACAATAATCACCACCATTATCAGTACAAATGCATTTTAGCTTATTGTCTGACTGCCTCTCAACCAAAGTATGAAGTTGTTTGAATTTCTCTAGCACTTGGTCTTTTATCTTCAGAGTATAGACCTAAAGTTTCTTAGAGCAGTCATCAAGAAGGGTAACAAAGTAGAGAACATTACTAAAAGATTTTACCTTCAATGGGCCACAAATGTCATAATGCACCAACTTAAGCAACTCTGTCTTCCTTGAAGGAGGATGCTTCTTAAATGACACTCTAGTTTGCTTACCAGCTATGCAGTAAGAACACTTCTCCAATTCTGCACTCTTCCAACTTGGCAGCACATCTTTTTTGGCTAAACAGTATAACCCTTTTTCACTAATAAGACTAAGCCTTCGATGCCACAAATTCGATACCTCCATATCCAAGACAATCACACTATCTCTAGCCACTGAAGCTTTTGTCCAATATAGTTTAGATATTTTCTTTCCTTTTTCCATAACTAAATTGCCTTTATTGAGCTTCCATTTTCTAGAACCAAAATGGTTATCATAACCTTCATCATCAAGCACCTAAACATAGATTAAATTAAAATTGACATCTGGAGCATGTTTGACTCCTTTAAGCAAAAGCCTCACTCCCATGTTGGTTTGTAGACCAAATGTCACCAATACCAATCACCTTAGATATGTAGTCATTACCCATCTTTAATGTACCAAAGTTGCCCGATGTGTAAGATGTAAAGAACTCCTGCCTTAGTATAACATGTAAAGTGGTAGCACTGTCTTCTACCCACATGCTCTCATCTAATATAAGATTAATTGTGTCATAATCATGAAGAAGAACAAGGCCATCACTGGTAGTAGTAGTAACACGATCATCATCATCATCTTGACCCTTCTCCTTCTGCTTACCCTTCTTACCCTTGTTCTCTTTTTTTCACTGAAAATAATGTTTTCAATGTGCCCCATGTTAAGTCAAGAAGACTTCACTTCTTCTATTGATTTTGATGAAAGTCAAATAATAATAATAATATAAGTGTGTGAACTATTTTCATGAATTTGTTAAGTGCACAGATAAATATAAGTGGCATAAATCATCAAATCAAGATAATACTTAAGTAAAAGCTGAATAAGATGGATCAGATGAAGTGATCAAGTCTAAGACATAAGACGAAGCATACAAATCTAAACAAGTCGATGTAATTGAAGAATGTGCTAGAACGTCAGTTAGTTGGAGTTGGTTATAGGACTCAACTTGTAACACCCCCTTATCGTAGGGTACGTACCGGGACGCCCATAGGTCATTCCGATACATATCCTATGATAAGAGAGCGCTACGTGCAATCAATACAGTTGCTCTACATGGCATCACATCAAGTTGAATAATAAAACATTAATTATAAACCACAAGATTTTTAAAATCAAACTCTTCCTCATTTCATTGATCAAAATCAAAAGTTATACATCCATCATACTGTACAGTCTGTACATAAATCCCAAAAACCTAGTACAAGATGCTACATGAAAGAGGAAGAATACATCAAAACTATCTAGGTCATCCCAAAAGTCCCAGCTGACCGACCTGTGAGCCATGACCTCTCTCGCCAAGACGATCTACACGGCTAGAAAAGTCTCTCTGGAGCTAGAAGTCTACTCTTGGTCTTGAAAAATATGTTGCAATTTTGGGTGAGTTTGCAAACTCAGTGAGGTAACCATCATCGATGATCCACTCAATTCATGCAACACATTAACACAGCATAATTATCCACACATTAAACATACCACAGGTGTTTCATAATTTCACATAATCAGGAGTATCACATTAATCACATAAGTATAAGGCATTATGCCTTTCACTCAATCAAACACATTAAGCAAATGCATATTAAATGCTCATGTGACACTTTTCCAATTTATTACGGTGTTGTGACCGAGCGCCTAAAACTGTCCCAATGTGGGCACATTAATCGTTAAGCCTGAGGCTCTGAATCACTGTGGAGCTCGAGGCTCCAAATCAATCGTTGAGCTTAAAGCTCTAATCGGTGGCTGC
>JAOTAY010020253.1:0-13056 GCA_025629805.1 Erythroxylum baracoense
ATATAATTTTAAAAAAATATAAAACAAAATTTTACCGACGGAACTATACAACATTTCCGTCGGTAATTCTCAACCTACTATACCGACGGAACATATTATTGTCCGTCGGTAATATTGACTTATTTCGCGACGGACAATCTTACCGTCAGTACTTTTGTCGACTGTATGATGCTAAATTTACATACGGGTATGTCACCGGTCGGTAAATGTAGCGACGGACCATATCAGACGATCGGTTACTTTTCGGTCGGTAAGTTTACCGACGGTATGGACAAGGTTTGTCGGTGAATTTAGCTACGGCCTAATCACCGACGTTTTTTGCCGTCGGTTTATTCCGTCGGTAATTTGGTTTACTGACGGTATATTGGTTTTTTCTGTCGGTAATGTCCGTCTGTAATTCACTATTTTCTTGTAGTGTATATACGTATACCTTGCAATAAATTAAGAGATTGAGTTTGGTAATTTGTATAGGATTGTGCAATGAGAATTAGCAATCTATAGACTTACATTCATCAAGTTAATTGATTAGTTCAAAGAGAGATCTTGACTAATTTAATTGATCACCCATAGGATAGCTTAATAACTAATTAAATTGGTAGAATGATTGAGAGATTGTTTAATCAACTTCATTTAATTTGATTAGGGACAATTAATTACACCTTGGGAGAGGGTAGTTAATGCATTTGAACATCTTAGGTGAGATACATTTCAATTAATAAAATAGAAGGGAGATAAGATAGGGAAAAAGTGATCTCTACTTGTTAAAACCTTGAATTCCAATTTTCTGCATTATAGTGTTATCAATTGTTCATTGTTATTCATTTAATTTTGATTTAATTTTCTAGATTATTTTCATTAAACAATTTCATTTCTTAAACAAAGATTAATCTAAATTAAGTGGTGCTTAACCATTAATCCTCGTAGGATTGATATCTGCTTTTTAACTATAAGTCACGACCTATATACTTGCAGTTTTTTAGTGTAAAACTAATAGACTATTTTGCAATTCTACAAAGCTTCTAGTCCACATGGGAATTGTTGTGTGTCCTACATACTATCATAGAAGTAATTCTGATAGTTATCCTATCCATAACCAAAGTTAGGCTAATCAGTCCAATCTTGGTTATAGGATTGAGAGTAACAGTTAAAGAAAAAATTACTTCCATACATGAGTTTTTTTTCACAAACACGAAACATAAAAATGAAAGGATTACGAAATAACTGAAAAGAAATCAACTACGAACAAGTATATGCAAAACACCAATTAAAATCACAAACTAAAAATAAAACTAAAACACTGCACTCCCCGATAATGGCACCAAAGTTGACAGCCTATCGTAACACTAGTCAAAATAAAATAATTAAACTACTACTATAGTAGTGGTGAGTATAGGTCGATCTCACAAAGAGTGTGTGCAAAGTTTATGAAATGAAATCAATCGATGTTTAGGTTTAGGGGGTTTTGGATTTTTCAAATAAGAAAATAAAATGAAACTAGACTAATAAAAACAAATTAAAGAAAACATATGAAAAATGATAAAAGTGTGGACCCAGTTCTTTAGTTCAATCTCACCTACACCTTAATTAAGCATATTTTATTGATTTTTTATTCTTAACCCTCTCTTAGAAACTATTAATCATGGATTAATAATTAACCCAAGTTTTCCCTTAGGATTTTTTTAATCGAGATACGATTATTAACTAAACCTAACCACTAAATAACTTAAGATATGATCTCTAAATTTAATTAGGCAGTAGCATTATGAATTAGGAAACTCGATTAATCAAGGCAACAACCGTATACGATGCATCATTTAACCTAGGTCATGTTATCCTTAATGATTACAAATCATTAGTCACTACACATGAATTTCAACATAACAATTACGGATTACATTGAAATTCTAGCAATGAGTTTGCAAATAAACAAGTCAATGAACACATTAAAATAATCTTTTCACAATACCCAATAGGTTCATACACAAACAACTAAACAATAACAAAAATCTAATTATCCATACACAAAACCCAAATCAATTAATATAGGATAACATATTCAATTTCTAATGAGAGAAAGAAACAACAAAAATAGTAAAATACACTTAACCCAAGTCGTCAATGTCGATGTTACCTTTAAATTGGCGTCAGGACGTTACCATTCTATGAGTCTCTCTCGAAAAAATGTTTTAGCCCCATTGAATATTGTCCTAGTCAAAAACCACCCCAGCAATGCCTCCCTTTGTTTCTTCCGCAAGCTCTCTATTCTCTTACATAAGCTACTGTTCTTGATGTGACTAATTAATTCTTTAGCCATGCACACCATTCATGTTTTACAAACCTCCCTCATGTCTTGGCCAAACATCAATTTGCATTTAGTAAAATACATGGTCTGCATTTCAGGTGGCGTGGACTACGTTTTGGTTTGCTCCTGCCTACATCTACACTGCGTTGTCATTTGCTTCTTCTTTTCCCAGCTTATGCCTGTGTTGTCGTTTTCTTCTTAGACGTTGCTATGCGTTTTTGGTCTTGGAATGGTCTGTTGTGTGTTAGCATTTTCTTCATCTTGCATTGCCGTTTTGCTCCTTCTAGCCATCCATCAATTTAAGGTGCATGGGTTGCTAGCTTCCATCTTTGTTTTACCATAATTCCAAGATGCTTTCCATTAAATTTACTCCATTAAATTAACATTATTGCATGCAAAAACATGCAATTTCCATGTATAACAACCATGAGCTATATTGCTTCATTATCTTAATTTTCTTGTCTCTACGTGCTCCAATATTTCTCATTTCTACTTCATGAAGACAAGTAAAAATTACTATTCAAAAAATGGCCTAAATATTATACTTTAAACTCACTTTAACTTCTTTGCTTTCAAATTGTGCCTAAAATCACATATGAGTTAAAGTGAGTATCTTAAGCAATTTCGTGTCATTAATCACTAAGTTCTATAAAATAAATTCATAATCAATTAAGCACCTATCAAGGGGTTAGGTAAAAGTAAAAATAAAATCAACTTTAGATTTGTCTACTTCAATATCCCTAGTAGATATCGCACGGCCTAAAACTATACCTTGATCCACTATAAAATGATAATTTTTTCCAGTTCAACATAAGGTTAGTTTCTATACATCGTTCTAAAACAATGGCAAGATTTTAAAGACATTCATCAAAAGAAGATCCATATACACTAAAATCATCCATGAATACCTCAATAATCTTCTCAACATATTTTGAAAAAATGCTTATCATACACTTTTGGAATGCGACAGGTGCATTACATAATTCAAATGGCATTCTTTGATAAGCGAATGTATCGAAGGGGCATGTAAATGTGGTCTTCTCCTGATCTTCTGATGCGATCGAGATTTTAAGATAACTTAAAAAGCCATCTAAAAAGTAATAATAATCATATCTAACCAATCTCCCAAGTATCTGATCAATAAAAGGAAGGAGAAAATGGTCTTTACAAGTAGCAGAATTTAACTTTTTATAATCAATACATACTCGCCACCCGGTTTGCACTTAAGTAGGAATTAACTCACCTCCTGATTTATCAAAACAATGATTCTAGATTTCTTTGGAACCACCTAAATAGGACTTACCCACTTACAATTGGAGATCAGGTAGATCACCATAACATTGAGAAGCTTTAACACCTCCTTCTTCACAACTTCCATCATTGGAGGATTCAGCCTATACTGAGCTTACCTTGTGGATTTTGCATCCTCCTCTAAGAAAATGTGGTGCATGCACATAGAAGGGCTTATCCTTTGGATATCTGGGATAGTCCACCTGATGGTCTTCTTGTGTTCTCTCAACATTCGAATCAACCTCTCCTCTTAATTTGAAGTCAACTCTGCCGAAATGATAAATGGGAGAGTCTGCTTATCTCCCAAGTAGGCATACTTCAGGTGTGTAGGGAGTGGCTCCAATTCCAATTCTGGTGCCTGCACATCAGAAGATAACAACTTCTGGTGACTTTCAGGTAGTTGTATAGAAGCCAAATCATACCTTTTTTGAGAGCTTTCTAATGATTCCAAAGTAGTTATAATTTCCATAGGCTCTTCTCCCATCTCAACATTAGTGTTGGATTCTGTTTCCATATCCTAAGTTAAAACCACTTCCAAATGATCCTTGCAACTTAATTTAAACATTTCTTGTACCAAAGGATCATTCACATCAACAGAACAAAAACAAAATGATAATCAGGTGGATGTTTCGTGGCATCAAAAATATTAAAATGAATCACTTCCTCGTCAAATTCCATCTTGAGGGTGCCGTCATAAACATCTATCTTAGTTTGAATCGTATTAATAAATGGTCTCCCCAATAAGATAGGTATCGGATTACATGAAGTGTAATCATTCATATCCACAATATAGAAATCTGTAGCAAATACTAACTTATTCACCTGTACCAAAACATCCTTAACCACACCATCAGGATAAGCATTAGTGCGGTCAACCAATTCTATTATCACACTCACTTCTTTCAGAGGACACAAATTCAAAGAAGTATAAATCGAACGAGGCATCACATTAATCGAAGCACCAAAATCTAATATAGCCCTATAGATCACAGTATTCCCAATTTTACAAAGAATGGTAAACATACCTGGATCCTGAGATTTTGGAGGCATTTTCTTTCTAAATACTACCAACACATTCTCACCTATCATTACTTTTTCATCACCTTGTAATTTCCTCTTATGTGTATATAGTTCTTTCAAGAATTTACGTACCTTGGTACCTGCTTGATTGCCTCAAGCAAAAGTATGTTGACTTTCACTTTCTGGAAAGTCTTTAATATCTCTTTATCTTTCTCCTCCTTATTCAGTCTTGTTAATCTACTAGGAAAAGGTGGAGGGTTAGTTTTAATAATACTGGAACTTTCAAAATTTACTTTCATACTCAATGATGGATTTTCTTCCTTTCCTAATCCCTTCTCGATCTCTTCCTCAGTGGAGTTCTCTTGGGACCTTCAATCTCCTTTTTGCTCCTTAAGACTATGGCAATGACATTCTTCAGGTTCACCTCGGGTTAGGATAATAGCTTTCTTCCAAGTTGCAAATATGCAAATTGTTAACAGCAAGATTCTTAACAAGTTCTTCTAAAGATGCACCTAAACTGGAGGAATAGGCTCCCTGTGCTCCTTGTTGCTTTGGTTGAAATCCTTATGCTCCTTGTCACCAATTATGGAAGTAATTTGGTTGTCTATTCCCTTCATAACTAAAGTTGGGACGATCTTTCCAGCTTGGGTTATATGTTTACAAGTATGGGTTTTATTGCTTCAGGAACTTCCCTCTTGTAGCATTTATGTACCCCATACTTCTCTCTTGCAATGTCGAACGCTTATTAGTTGGATGGATCGTGTTTGAACATATCTTGCACACTTTCACTTGTGCCTGTCTAACTGTAATCTGTCTCCCACAAGATGTTAGTTCATCTAAACGATGTTCAATGGATGAAGTGCTCACCTCGTTTACTCATCGATCATCGTTGTAAGTGCCTAATTGTTGGTTATTAACGACCATCCACTTAAGTAAGATCTTAGCTTCAATAGGAGTCTTTTCGCAAAGTACCCCACCGCTCGCCACATTAACCAAACTCCTTTCCATCAGTAGCAATCCTTCATAAAAATATTAGATGGGAAGTTGCTGTGGTATGATGTGGTGCAAACTACTGGCACATAACTTCTTGAATAACTCCCAGTACTCGTAAAGAGACTCTCCATTATGCTACTTGATACCACATATCTCCTTATGAATACTTGTTAAGATTGGAAAATATTTCTCTAAGAACAATCTCTTCATCTCCATCTAAGTATTTATGCTCCCCGCTGGTAAATCAAACAGCCAATCTTTCGCTGCATCTTTGAGTGAAAACAGGAAGGGCCTCAATATGACTTGCTCATCGGTCACCCCGAGAGGCCTCATGCTCAGACAAACCACATCAAGCTCCTTAAGATGCTTATGCACATCCTCACCTACAAGTCCATGAAAGTTAGACTTTAAATGAATTAATCCAAATTTTAACTCAAAGGTAACATGTTCAACAAAATTCGGAAATGCTATGCGTAATGATCTTTGAGTTAAATCTGGTGCAGCCAACTTCCTTAACCTTCTCGGATTCGCCATTGCGTCTTTAGATTCATATTCCAATTCTTCTACTAGAGTTGATCTTGCTTCCCTACGGAATCTTTTCAATGTTCTCTCAATTTTTGGATCAAGTTGCTCAATTTCTTTACAAGGAGATAAGGTCACTACCATACACCAACACTAATAAATAATTAAAAATTGACAAGTAACAAAAAGAATAATTAGAAACAAATATATTCACAAAACACTAACTAAAATCAAATATGAAATTAAATACACCAATACTAATAAATAATTAAAAATTAACAAGTAACAAAAAGAATAATTAGAAACAAATATATTCACAAAACACTAACTAAAATCAAATATGAAATTAAACTACTCCCTGCGTCAAAATTTGACAGCGCGTGTTAAGTACGTTGCAAATTTTATCTGACTTTGCACACTAAATTTTATCGTTAGGGTGAGTCAGGATTGAATTCACAGGGAATGTTTGGTTAATTTTCATAACAAGATTAATTAGTGCTAGGAAAATATAACAAAAGGGGGTTTTGGAATTTAATCAATTTAGAAAATAAAATAAAATTAAATATTGAAAACAAATTAAAGAAAGTAGTCAGAAATGACTAAAGTGTCGACTATGGTTAAGGTCCAGTACTAGGTTCAATCTCGGCCTAAGCATGATCAAACATAATTCATCATCCTAACGTGTTTACAACTCTCTTTGGACTATTTATTTGAGACTAATAGAATGCTCTACTAATCCCAATTTTTTCTTAGGTTGTGTTTAATCAAGATACAATCATTAATTAAATATAACTACCAAATAACCTAGAATATAGTCTCTAAATTTAATTTGGCAGCTGCATTATAAAGTGGAAAATGATCAATATAGATAGTAACCTCATAAGCTTAGGTTATCTAACCTAAGTTATATTGTTCTTAATGATATGGGATCATTATTGCTATTAATAAACATTAAATGTAGCAATTACAAATTACATTTAACATTATAGCAATAGGTTCGAAATACAACAATCAAAATAATGTATTTTGATCATCTATCCAAAACCCCATTCAATCAACACAAACAACGCAACAATAGAAAAGAAATTACAACATTAATAAGATGAAATAGCTTAACCGTGACTTGGCATCGATATCCTTGTTGAACCAACGTCAGGATGTCTATCCCTCCATCTTCTCCATGAGTCTCTAAGCTTCAACTAAGAACACCTTTGTTTATATGGAAAACTTAAGAGAAATGAGAGAAAACATTTTCAGCTAGGTCTGTCCACTTTCTATGTGAGATGAAGCTTAACCAAAGAGGAAGTAAGTCATCCAATTGCTCCACTTGCTTCCAAACTGAAGGATACGAAAATGGAGGAGTTGCCTTTGTTTTGTTCACTCTCAATTTTTGCTGTCACCACCGTCTTCCCTTCTCTTTTCAGCTCTTTTATTTATTCAGTACCTCATACAAATCCTAACTTGAAAATTCTAGAAAAATATTGGTAAATGATGTCTTTAAGGGCCCCTCTATATTGTTTTTTACTCCAACCGTCGTCCTCCCATTCAGCTGACACTCCACTTCACTCCACTCATGTTTTATTCTGCTTTTCATCCCTCTCAACTCATAATTTTTTCTCTCTTATTTTCAGCATGCAACCCACAGTCGACACCTTTCTGCATTTCTTTTACTCAAAAGATAGGTTAAAAAGAAAGTGGACAGGAGTTGTGTTTTCCAAGCCTCCCATTCATTTTTCAACTCATGTTTTTTCTCCACTTTAGCCCACAATCAACACACACCTCCTACAACCCTTACACACTGACGTTTTTCTCCTGTAAAGCTAGGTTTTCAATAAGAATAAAATTGGATAGGTGTAGCATGACGTTACTCTCTAGCTGTCCAAAAAGAAACACCTTCTTTACACTTAAAATGTTAATTAAAATGTAGCAAACAGTTGGCTTTCTCTCTACTCCTCTTCACTCTCAGTTCTCCTTTCTTTTTTCCATCTAAAGCTATGTTATTCATGTTAGAAATGGAAAGCAAATGGAAAGCTTGCATGATTCACATGAATGAGTTTCTTTGTAACAATATTTACTCATGTTACGTGGCTATGAAATTTTTTGGATGGCAACCATGTTGACAACATTTTCTTCATGTTCTTTTCATTTTATTGTCTTCTTCTTGCTTTTAATTTTCTTTTTCTTCATGATCTATGAATCAATAGAGTATGGAAATTAAGAAGATGACTTCAATGAGCATGCTTTCAAGTCACTTTAGCTCTTTTTACCTTCAAAATGTACCTAAAATAAAATATAAGCTAAAGTGAGTATCCTAAGCATTTTTAAGTCATTAATCACTAAGTGTAACATAACAAATGAATCAAAATTTAAACATATATTGGGATGTGCATATATGTGGGTTGGTTATAATTGTCAGAATGCCATTTTATCTCTTATCAATGAATTCCACTGTTAATATAACTTCTTTGAATTTTTATTAAAAGAAGAAGAAAAAAAGGAGAAAGAAAAAGAAAAAATATTTAAATAAAATTATCAAGGAGGAAATGCATTTCTTGGCAAATTTATTCTTGATTAGTTTCTCCTCCTAAATTTGTGTAGAATGGATGATTTGCTTATGATGTAAATGAGGGAGATGTGGTTTTAAAGGGTAACTCCTTATAATTTTAATGTATTGTTTATCATGGTTTTCATGAGTGATTCCTTTTAATTGGTTGTCTTCCATGTGGTTTATGGTGCAAGGGTTTGAATCTAAGATGTGGAACATAGTTTTTGGCATTCATTATAGCTAAAGTACATAGTTTTGAGTAAATTTTTGTTTTTGCGCTTGATATTCCATTAAGAGTTTTCTTGTTTCACTAACTATGATGGCTTTTTCACTACACTATCTAAATACATCTCACCTTAACCCTTTACCCACATTATAGTCTTGAAAAGTCCTTTAATTTATGATTATGCATGTCAATCTTAATGGTGGAGAAATGAAATGATATGCAAAGCCATGGAATGTCATGATCATGAATGGTGTATGAAGATACCCATAAATCTATCATATTTAAACACAATTTGTCCAAGTCTACCTTTAGATTGCTTAGTTTGTAAAGTGACTGATTGTTGATTGGTCATAAGTAGAGGCATTGAATGTTGATTTCTTATCATGGTTTTAAAAGTTATCCCTCTTTTTTTACGATTATCTATTCTCGGGAAATATAGAAAATGAGTAAGTGTTTTGGTTTGCGAATTTGATTTTATTGTTTTACCTGAGAATGACCAAAGGTTAAGTGTAAGGGAATTTGATATGTGCTTAATTGATTATACATTTATCCCACAACACTAGTGATTAATGCTATGAAATGTTTAAGAAACTCATTTTGGTACATATTTGGTTTTAGGTATAATTTGGAAGTATAAGAGCTAAAGTGAGTTAAAAGCAAATTCTTTGAGTCATCCTCTTGATGTTCACACTCAATTTCCATTGTCAAATAAGAAGGAGAAGGATTGGGGTGAAGATGAGACAAAAATTCCAAAGAAATGAAGTTATTAAGATTATTTGAAAGATACACGGCTATGTATTTGATTATAAGACCATGTATACATTCAAAAGAACTTTTTTGGACTTACACAGTAGGATACACGGCCGTGTAACTAATCATGTTTCTTCACGATTTCCAGATTTTTTCAACTTATATAGTTTGATACACAGTCATCTATCAAAACATGTATCTCCTCAAAACCATAATTTTTAATATAAAGCAACATTTGAGTGGCTGAAGAGCTATGGATCAGTTTTAGAGCAAAAGGGGTGATAGAACTCCCACTCTTTGGGGACCCATTGAGGTTAAGCTCCCCCATTCCGACTCCGAGGTTAAATCAAAACTGAAGACATGTTTTAGGCATCTCTCTATTGTGTATTGTGATCTTTCTCTCTTAGTGCAACATACCACTCCTATAGAGCATATGTCCAAACATACTAAAGGATATTCGAAAACATACTATATGAAAATGGTACATTAGGACAATCAAACTAGCTTATTAAAGGCATCAAACATATCATAAACATGATAAATGTTCAATTCTCCCCATTTCATTTACAAACACAAAAGTCACATGTCATTACAATTCATAATCCACATATACATTACACAAACTTTGTTTGAGTTCAATCTCAATACCAAAAATATAATATGAAATGGGATGCTAATACATAAGACTCTAAATAGACTTCTTATATTTAGCAAATCAGACTTTTGAGCCATTCTTGTCCCCAAAATGCAAGTATTAGACTTCTACTGTATCACCTTAGTTGCTAGAACTCCCTTAAACCTAAAAAATAATGTTGCAATTTTGATGAGTTTATGAACTTAGTGAGTGAACCATCATTGATATATTTACTCAAGTCCGATCATAAAAATAAGTATATGATACCAACCTGTATTGAATACCACATCACATTTCATCATACTTCAATAAATACATCATGTAAGTTAGTATTGCATTTCATAACACATCATCCATTAACTTCAACTGTAATTCACTATTTCAAAACAATTCAATAATACATTTCAATCAATCATTTGATATATGTAAGGATGTATATGCAAATGCACATGTGATTCCATTTTCATTTTTTCGCTTTGTTGTGACCAAATGCCTAACAACCTAATTTACTATCTCGTATCTATTGTAAACACCGAGATCATTTCTGACCCTTATCCATTATAGATACTGAGTCCATGTCATCTGAGCCTGAGGCTCTTTTTCACAATCCCGAGCTCAAAGTTGTTTTCCCACTTTAGTCACTCTAATCACAACTCCTTTATCTGATTATGCATTTCAATGTGATGAGATGCATCATTTCATATGCCATGCTTTCATTTCAGTATGCTCATGCCTTATCTCAAGCTCCTCAGATCTAAGTCCAACATTTATCAATCAATTGTACACACATTTTAGATTAAACATTCAATTCATACAGAAGCACGTATAATTAAGTTTACACATCTAAGTTAACTCATAGTATGCTCCAGAAAAGTTATTATCTAGATATTTCGGTAATGTCTAGATGTTGACGATCACCTTGTGCGTCCATCGTCATGCAATACACATATAGTTCACAAATCACTAATTTGTTTAATCATATGAATATACAATCATGCGCATGTATATGTGTCATGTTTCAATGCATGCTTAATTGACTTTTCAGGTATGTATTTTTATACAAATATCTTGACCATTCAAACATTATAGTTTGTATACAGTTAGTATGCAATCAGATCTATACCTTAAGTAAGCTTGATTTACTCCAAATTCATCAATCATACCTTTACAAAACGTTTCTAGCAATATATATTCTTACAATTACCCAATTCTCATTCATAATTACCTCATGTTCTTCAATGCTTATTCATTTATGCCTAATTCACATTACTCATATCCTTAAGATCATGTTTGCATTCATAAGAATACCTTTATTCTTTATCGCAACATAATTATAGATTTGGTTACATTGACACAAAAACAGTACATTCGTTAAGTTACGACATCAATTAACAACCTAAACTTTTCAAGCTCTTAATCAATTGATCAAGCAACAATCTAATTTCATTCCTAAGCTTTAATGAAGACTAAATACACTAATTTAGAGTGAATTTTCCTCAACTGGTTCAATATGTACTGAAAAAAGAAATTTTCAATCCAGAACTAGGTCCACGATCATGGGGGACCTTGCCACGATAGTGACAGAAGCTTATGCAACAGGCCATGATCGTGCACTAAAGGCCACGATTGTGCACAGTCTTTATTCCTTAATTCTCTACGAATTTCACATACTTAGAGACATCACTACTACTTGAATTTTTCCATAATTCATGTCCTATAAAGTTACTTTATTTTATGCTAGTTTAGCTTCCACATTAGTTACATTAAATTCCACAAAAATCTACTCATTTGCTTCATTACCATTCACTATATACCATAATACATACAGTTTAAACTTTTCCAAATTTGAAAACACTTCATTAACATCTATCCTTAGCATTCGTCATCAATTATACTTCAAATCCCAAATTAGATCATCTATATAACAGCCTATAAACTACTGTTTTCATGCATCCAAAAACAAAACAGAAAAGTAACTAATTCATCCATCATTTTCCAGCACAACTTCAACATCAATGCTACATTCAATCCCTCCCTAATCAATTATCATAAAATTCTGCTAACACATGCCATAATAGTTCAATATTTCACTTACTTGTTCAGCTTAAATGTCACCTAAATGTTTCAAGCCTGCTTTGCCTCACATGCATGCAAGATCATCTTAGGAATTATGAGGGAATAAAATGAGTTCCAGCAGAGGCAAGAAGAAGACAACATAATATAAATATATTTAAGAAGAAATTGACAAAGGTTTTAAGGAGGTAATTGTTGATGGTAAAACCTATCTACTTATTTTATGCTCAAAAATCTCAAGTAAACAGGTCATGACTTATAGTAAAAAGATCGGCTATCGATCCCACCGGGATTGATGCCTAGACACCTTTTAATTTAGACACAACTTTGTTTAAGAAACTAAATTATGAAATATAAATAATCTAGAAAATTACATTAAAACTAAAAGACTAATGTAAACAATAGACAATACCGAAATTGCAGAAAATCTGAATTCAAGAATCTAAATACTAGAGATTACTTTTTTTACTATTTTTTCTCCCTCCTATTTTATCGATTGAATTATGACTCACCCTATATTTTTGAATGTACTACTTGCCCTCTCTCAAGGTGTAACTAATTATCCCTAATCGAATTAACAGGAATCAATTGGACGATCTCTAAACCTACCCAATGACTCTACCAATTCAATTAGTTATCAAACTATCCTATGGGTGATCAATTGACTAGTCAAGATCTCTCTTCTAACTATTCAATTAACG
>JAOTAY010020254.1:0-13056 GCA_025629805.1 Erythroxylum baracoense
GCTTAATTATTTTAGCTATTAATTTTGTTATAAGGAATGAACAATATTAGTTTGTAGGGAATGTATAACAAGCAAATATGGCTCTAGTATTGCTATCTTAAATGTGTAGATAACTGTCATCTACAACTTGTGATAATCTTTCTTTATCCTTCTTTTATTATAAAATTCTAGTTCTACAATACAACTCTGTTGCTTCCCTCTTACCGAATGACTCTCTTGGTCTCTCTAGCAATTTGACTCTCTTTGTTTGTGCTTTTGTAAGCAATATAGTGAGATGATCTACGTTTTGATTAAATGCAGAGATTCTTTTTTTTTAGTAAGAGGGATCTATTTCAGTGGATCTATTAAATCCAGAAGAATCCTCATACCTCTTAGATAGTAGGTGATTCTGAGATCTATTTCCTTTATCCTTTCTTTTACTTTGTTATAATTTTTTGTGAAAATTTGTGCTCAAACTTACAATTAAATTTCCTTTCTTCCTTATTTTGTGAAATGTTTGTGTGTAATAGTACTCCAACAATTATACTTCTTCTTTTCTTGATGTTATTTCTATGTTTGATATATAACATGTGTATTGGATTGTGATTATATGATCCTTTTACTCTGTTCATGGTGCTTAGTCAATTCAATTTTATGAGAACTTTAGGGTATTATATTTTGAGTTGTTCATATCTTGTGAGACCTTTCAACTCTAATATTTTGCTAGACTTTTGTATATTACAAAGACAGATAGACTGAGCAGACCTAAAACAAAAATATCTACAAATTATGATGCTTACAATTTCAAGAATACTAAAGCATGGTATGTTGACTATTCATTCCATAATAATATTATTTTTCGCAAGCCCTATATTATGTTGAAGAGCATCGTTCATCTTTCTTCGTTATTGTCTAAAGTTGTCCATCCATTCAGATTAGTCGTCGAAATAATATTTACCATGTATATTGCTTTAATAATACGATTATGATACCTTTGAATTTTGTGTCAATACAAAGGAGGTTTTGATTTGGTGTTGTTGTTTAGAATATTCTTATAATCATTGATGAGTTTTTATGTTCTTCTTTAATAGCCTAAGTATTTATTGTATGTGGAATAAGTTTGAAATCAATTGTACGTAATTAATTCGATCAATTATTTGTAGGTAATTAATTCGATCGATTAATACTTCAACTTTGATGTGATTAATGCAAACATAGTATTAATACATCTGAGAGTGGATTTAAGTTGAAGTTCATACCACAATAGGTGTTCGAAGCATATATATATTGGGTTCATAATTTTACTTTCCTATCCTTTCTTTGCAAAATCTCTAATCAATGAATTTAACCGAAATTCCTGAACTAGTAAACTTTTATGAAACCAGTGTGGAGTTTCATAATCTAAAAATATGGTGATGGTCTTGTCATACAAATCTGAGACTTGTTAGTTGAAGGAGCTTAAAGAACTTAACTAGCTTTTGGTTCAATTGACAACAAGGAGCTAAAAGATGTCTTATGTCCTTTCTGAATTCAATTCGTAATATTTTTATAAATTTCAATCAAATAATAATTTCAAATTGAAATAAGCTGCCAAAGACAAGACATGATATGATGGAACCAAGATTCAGACCATGATGGTACTTACTGTACAGGTGAAGCATCTCATAGTGTAGTAGCTGGAACTGAATCACCTCCTCCCCCTTTAGCTACTACCCTTGCAAATGAGGCATCATCTTTTGTAGATGCTGCTACACTATCCACCACCCCTACATCATTTACTACCCCTATACTGATAGAGATATCAGGGGTAAACAATGATGATGAAGGAGTCGGCCACCAGCCTAGATCTGAGGGACCTAATGGAAGAACTTATATTACAATTGTCAATAATATGTAAATGAAAATACATAAAAGTCTATATGTTTATAATTAAGTAGGTTTCAATTTTCAAAATGGTATAAAATTAATTGTTTTTATATCAGGTTCATTCCATCTAGACTGTGCTCAAGAAACATGATATCAAAATTCAAGGAGAAGATTAATATTAAGGGTTATGTATGGAAGAATATCTCTCAGGCGACAAAGGAATTTTACTATCAGGACTTTAAGGTACAACAAAAATTATAATTTTATTTTTTAATTAACAGTTTATACAATAATTAGATAAATATTATTACATTATAAGTATTAATCAAATGTTTTTCTTTTTATTTCAGAAAGAATTTTTTTGGGATTCTCAATTTGACGCAATCATTTATAGAGTATGAGAAAAATAAGCATGTACACGTTATCACGATTTTGTTGTTGCGATACACAAGGCCAGTATACGACTGCCTTACATTTCTAAACAAATATGTAGTTGTTGGCAGTAGTATTAGACATCACTTGAGGCAATGTCCATTTCAGAGCGTAATTTCGACCAACAAACGTAGAGGACGTGGGGTGGGGGGTGGGGGGAGAGTCTTCCTGTATATACGGGAGATTTATTACCCACCAAGAGCATGCAAAGAGACTTGTAGGTATCTATACTTTACATTTATATTCTCATTTCTTTACTTTATTGTTTTTAAATTGAATTTTATGTGTGAATTTTGGAATATCAATATGTGTTTCTTGTTGAGAATGATAATGTTATAAATGTCTAGTGCCATATATGGCTATGTTTTTTAGTTTTTTTCTTTATTCAACAGGGGGTATATATCATAAAAATAAAGGAAACTCTATTGAAATTTTTTTAAATTCTAATTCACTTATAACATTTTATTCTTATGCATGAAAAGTCTATGGACATGAGGCCTACACCCTATCAGCTCTCTTTGTACACTCACACTAAAAAGCATGATAGTGTGACATTTGTAAATATTCGTTGTAGAGAACTCAATGTATGTGAAATTTATGGATTAATATTAATGCTTAATAATTATCACTTACTAATATAAACATTGCCTTCTGATAGGACCAAATACAAGAAAGCCTTTAACGACAGTCTTAGCAGCCTGAAGATGTTGATGAGAATCTTTATGCAGTGGGTGGTAGGGACTGTTGAGGAAGGATATTGGACTTAGGTTCATATGTGAATACATGTTATTCATAATCCTCCACGTCCAGTACAGCAGCATCTAGTAGGTGGTGACAACCAATGAAGTCTAAGAACTTCAAAGCATAGTGCAGACATTGGCAACTCAATTGCAACAGTCGATAGATCAGTTGCAGTAGTCGATACAGTACATAGCTCAGCTCCGTAATAACGTGGATGAGTTAAAGGGTAGGGGTAGCACCTCATCACACCAATCAGAGCATCCGCCGTCTCCACATTAATAGTATACTTTTGGTCATTTTATTTTAATTACGAAAACTTATTATGTACAATTTGATGTTTTTATTATCAGCTAAGATATTTTCAACTTTATATCATCAATCAAATTTATGTTTACGAAATTAAATGTATACTTTTACATTAATTATTGTTTAAATTATTTATAACTTCATCAAATAAAATTTATTGATGGTATATTATTAAAAAAATTGATTTATTTACTGACAGATAAATGAGGATCCGTAAGTAAAATTATAACATTTATTGACAGATTAAGACTGACTGTCAGCAATTACAGATGGAATAACCACTTTTGTCCATAAATTCACTGACAGAACAAGAATCATTGTCAGTAATTTTTAAACAATCTACGGTAAGATTTACTGACCAAATTTTGTTGATAAGATTTATTGACGAAATAACCAAAAGCTGTCGATCATCACAGATAAAATAACCAGTCGTAGACCATCAGTTATCACAGATGGAATAACTAATTCTGTCTGTAAACTTACCGATGGAAAAAACATAACCGTTGGTAATGTTTGGAAAATCTTATCAACATAAACGTATAAACCGTCAGTAAATTTACTGATGGAAGGGAATGTCCTGTTGGTAAATATATCGACGGTCAAGTGCCCGTTGGTAAATTTACCAACGGGACATTGGTTTTGATCAGTAAATTTACCAATGGTACATTAGTTATCTGTCGGTACATTTACCAATAGTACTTGACCTTCCATTGGTAATTATTAGCTACAGTCGTTTCTACGACGCCTTCTTTCGTCAGTAATGGTTATCGCTAGTGTTACCTACCGATGGAACGTTAATGTTTTCCGTTGATAATGTCTGTCATAAAACAACGTTTTTTTTGTAGTGAATTTAAAAGAAAAGGGTTAGAAACAAAGTCTCATGGTAATGGAGGCCGGAATGGTGTCAAAGGTGGTAATTGGATGCCTTAAGCCTCAAAGTAACAATGATATGATGTATATCCCAACTCTGATATCGTTTTGTTCGGGTCATTTCCTTCATCCTTCTAGAGTTCTCCATAAGTGTATCTGTAATTACCTTGATGTTCACGGAAATTATATCGAGCACTTTCTTCCAGCCCAGTTCATTTGCATCTTCTTCCTCTTCGGACTCCTCACTAATCGAGTCCTCTTTAGCCTGCTGAGATAACACTGTGCTCAAACTCGCCTGACTAGTCCTATAACACTGTGCTCAAACTCGCCTGACTAGTCCTGATCTTCATATAAGTCTTTTGGCTAATGTCCTGAAGTTCCATGTTATAGGACTTAAGAATTTCAGCACGCCACAAATAATGGTGATTTAGGAAATATAGGAGGTGGACAATTAAACCACCATAGTCCATGCCATAATACTCAATAATGGTGGAAACCAAGTACCCCATCTGTAAATTATTGCTCCTTTTACACATAGTAGCAACAATAACATTCAACACATATGTGGAGGTGCACACTGGGACGCTGTGATTCATACACCATAATAGGAAAAGTTCCTTTGTTGAACACTTATTGGTTTCTGATTTATCTAAAACCATTTGACACATGAATTTATGCAATAACAAGTTCTTATGGGTTCTTATGATGTTATTGTGGGCATTTTCATCATGGAATCGCCTAACCCAGTGAGCTCATTCCAATAGAGAGAAGCAAAAAAATCATCTTGTTGATCAATAATGGAAGACTCAGGGAACCTATAAATATCGCACATGATTTTGATGTTCAGCTTATAATTTCATCTCGCAACCTAAACCACATTTCTTTAGAGTTACTAGGTTCGTAATAAAAGGAACTGAAGAATTCTAGAGTGAGCTCCTAGTAGACAGGATATTGGAAGTGTATGAACTTCACCCACTAAATTCTTTCTGCTAGGTTCTCTACCATATCTCACAGTTTTAGCCTATCAAGCGTATCAAAATCAAAATATTTTAGGACTACAACAATTTGTTTAGCATTAAAGGATTGGAAACGATTACCTTCCTCCTCTGTGTAGATTAGGAACAGTGCTCCAAAATCTACTGCCCTGTTCTTTCACCCTTATCCCAAGACTTGGTTTTGTCCTAATGATTAATCACACTTTACTGACTGCTTAATGCCAAGCATACTGACTTACAAGTAGGTAAAGTTGGAATAAAATTGAAGTTTGGAATTTGGTTAGAGAGAATGAGAGTGTTTGGAGGTTCTAAACTTAGAGAGATAAAGTTAAAATGAAAGTGAGTAAAAAAGTAAAGTAAGAAATGAATATATAGGTGAATGAAGAGTAAAATGGTAAGAAAATTAAACTACAATATTTCCACCAATTTCTAATTTTCTCTTCTTTTGTCCTTCTACACTTTCCCAAGATCACTTTTAACTCTTTATAACTCTTTCACCTCTCTTTTGCTTACTTCCTCAATCTTCTAATTGATGTAGAAACCTTATGCCTTCCCAATTTTATTTGCGAAATGAAATAACCAAACTATGGAATTCAAACTATCCAAAAATCAAAGGAAATAATCACGGAATTAACAATCTATGGGTCGCCTCATATGCAACACTTCTTTTAACATCGGTAGCTCAACACTCTTCTTGTGCTTAAGTTGGTTGAAATGAATAGTGCAATGGTAGTGTAGTCATCCATCTTACCATTTGCACATGAGCTACCATGCTTTAGGTTCCACCATCCTTCTGCTTCTTTCTTTGCTTTCTCCTCTGTGATCATTTGTTTCTAAACACATTCCTACGGACCTCATTATTCTCCCATTGTCCTCGAGGTTTGGTTTCTTTTGTGTTAGCTAGAAGTAAAGGAGAATTGTTGTTATTCTTCGACATAGTGAAGGTTATTTGATGCTTTCTAACCCTCATAGTTGGTTCACCCCATCAACATCAATTATGGAATGGCCAGTAGCTAAGAATGGTCATCTAAGGACCATAGGATTTTCCACATCTTCTCCAATATCCAATACAAAGAAGTCTGTGGGGAGGGTGTCAATTTGTACTTGCACATCCTTAATAATCCCCTTCGATAGATGAACTATTTTGTCTGTTGTCTTCACTAGCATCTTTTTGGGTTTTTAACTCTCCTAACCCCAATTTTTGACTAAAGGTCTAAGGCATCATATTGATACTCGCTTTCAAATCTATGAATGCCCTACCTATTTTGACTCCATTGATTGATTCCTTTAATGTGAGCCTCGTTTGTAGATGTTCTATTATGTCCTCAACCTTGTTTAATTCAACCTCCTTAAAACTCCTCGTCGCCTTACTTGAAATTGACTTCCGCTGAGCTAAAATAGGATACAAAAATTCAGGTCAAGGTTTCTCGATTGACTTAATTACGAGCTCACTTGGAAGGAATTCCATAATTGCTTGTCCTTTTTCACTGAGTAGAAATTACCCCCACTAGTTGACCTACTTTCACCTCTAAATTATGTATTGAAGAGGCATGATTCTTAATGAATTGCTCGAACTTGCTTTTTAGCCTCCTATGTGCATCTTCCATGCCTCCAATTTTATCTAAAATCCTATCCAACTTAGATTCCATTGATCTCGATTTATCTTATTGTAAGTTTGGTTATCCTTGAGGTATGAACTGTCCTTCAACATTATTCGTCCACGAGAACTTAGGGTGATTCTTCCACCTGGGGTTATATTTGTTGGAGTAAGGATTGTTTCCCCCTCCTTGTCCATATTAAGGTCCCATATAATTAACTTGTTCTGGGTCGGTTTACTTCATTAAGAAACAGTCCACTGTATCATGATCCATCTATCTACAGAGTTCACAATTTAATTACATGGCTTTTATCAAAACTGAAGACGAAGCCTTCATGTTGTTGAGTTGTCGAGTTAAGTCGTTAGTTTTAGCTTGCATGTCCGTCATTTGATCAACATCTACAGTTCCTTTTTATTCTTAAAAAGTAGTAGTTTGTCTACTCCGCTCTTTCGTCCATAGGTAGCTATTACTCGCCATCTCCTCTATTGGCTCTTCTGCTTCATCTACTGTCTTTCTAATTAGTGATCCTCCTAAAGCTGCGTCGATCATGCCTCTCATATATAGGGTTACTTCATTATAGAATGTCTACAATAAGAATTCCTTGGGTCAGTTATAATGTGGGCATTATCTTTACAAATTCTTGTATCTTTCCCACATTTCATAGATCAATTCCTTGTCACTTTGCTGGAAGTTAGTAATTTCCTTGATAATCTTCGTGGTCTTAGTAAGGGGAAAATACTTGTCTAAAAAGGCACAAACTAGTTAATCCTAAGTAGTGACATTGGCTGGGTTGAGAGAATGACATCAGGCCTTTACTCTATCTCCTAAGATAAAAGGGAAGAGCCTAATTCTTACCACATTTTCGGACATCTGATGGTACCGAAAGGTATCACAGATTTCAAGGAAGTTCACTATATGTGCATTGGGATTTGCATTCGTTAGTACATAGAATTACACATTTTGTTGAAGCATGTGTAGGAGGGCTGGTTTAATTTCTAAAAGTACTGCTTGCATCGGTGCCTAACTACTCCTTGGTTAGCTGTATTGATCCCTAGTCTTAAGAAATCTATAGGGGTTTATTGTTGATATCCTTAGTTCGCTCCGTGATCCAAATCTTGTTGAAATTCCTCGACCATTCTTGCTTTTACAATTTCGTCTTCTTCTTCACATCGAGCTTTCCTAATTAATCATTATAATCGAGTGATGCCAAATTCTAAAGTTTCAGTTGCATAACTCCAACTTCTCGTGACTCTTGTGTTTGCAAGAGCATGATTTCAGAAATAAAAAAGAAAGAAATAACAAAAAATAAAAACTAACTAAAACACCTTAAACTATATAATTAAACTAATCGTCTCCCCAGACAATGGTGCCAAAAACTTGATCGGGTGTTTGATTTGTGTAAGTTTTAATTAATAACCCTTGATAATCCACAAGTGCACGTTTTGTTAGCATAGTACCCAAGGTATCGATCCCACGAGGAGGGATAATCTAATCCTAAAATCTAAGGCCAAAAATAAATACAAAAATTCAAATTGCACGAAACTAAAAATGATAAATTAATTCAATCAATCAAATTAAATTAAGAATCAATCATGAAAATACTAATTACTAAGCAATTGCAACATACCCAAGAATCAGCCTAAGGAAATTAACAATTGAGAGAAGGGGAATTTTACCTATCCTTAATGCTAACCTAATTGATTATGAATTACTGGAATATTAGTTCTAGACAATCCTAGAGTTGTTTACTCTCTCTCGAGTTATAACTATTAACCCTAAATCATAAACCCTAATAAGATTATGGAGGTCGCAATATCTCGATTTATAACCTATCCAAAATCCTAATTAGTTCTGAAGTTCTTTAATAAACTATCGGAAACCTATGCAAGATCTCTCTTTGCACAATTTATAGATTTGATTTAATTCTAATTTCTATTAAATCACCTAACTCTTGTTAGCCTAATTTAATCATTTTTTATACGATTCACCCTCTCAATTTATTATCAAGTTATGCAATCGAAGAATTAAATCACAGTAAATCTAGTAAATAGAAAAACAATCAAATTTAATTAATTTAAGAATAAAACTCTGAAGGTGAGTTTAGAACATCCTTAACATTTAGATCCTATCATCAACTATGTAATCCATTTCTATACAATGATAAAACTAAAAATAAATAGGAAATATAATTGAAATAGAGGACGGGAGGCAGTGACGTCAGGAAACCTCCTGATCTGGGAAGTACGTTGAGTTAGCTTCTTCTCCTTTTCTGTCTTCCTTCTTCTCTTCCTCAATCTCTTGACAAATTCTCTCTAGGGTTTCTCAAGGTGACTAATGCAAAAGCTCTCTTCTACCTCTTTTTCTTGTTCTTTAAATATCTTTTGTGTTCTAAACAACCCTAAGGTTTTTTAGGGTCCAATAATTCCCTCAAAATTTGACATTTTTTAGTGGTTGCACGTCTGCCCAATGCATGCCACGATCGTAGGCCACATCTGAGCCTTCTGTCACAATTATGGCATGCAGGCCACGATTATGGGCCATATCCTGAGCTTCTGTCACGATCGTGGCATCTAGGCCACAATCGTTGGCTAACCCTGATGCTTCTGTCCTGATCAGGGTCTATTGTGCCATGATTGTAGGTCATTATTTTGGCCTGAATGTCTCCAAAACTTCTCCGTTCTTCGATGTTGACCCTGAAATAATAACAAACACATCAAGGTACATCAAAAACATAATATCTAAGCTCAAATACTTGTACTAACCCATAAAACACTTAAAACATAAATAATTAACAAACTAACACAATTCTAACTTAAAAATATACTAAATGATTGAATTAATAGCTAAACACATATCAAACTAAGTTCTAAAACATGATGCAATATACACTCATCATAAGCCCACTAGGGAGTGTCAATACATAAGTTCCTATAGCTAATGTAGCAAATCTTGCTCTATTACCCATATACAGGTCCGACTCTCCCTTATTGAGTTGTTTACTATTCCTGAGGTCCTGCATGTCAGTACATATTTGTGAGCCACAACTATTATCCAATGCCCATATGTTATTATTAGAAATAGTGTTAATATCAATAAAAAACATAACTAAAGTAGATGGGGTATCTAATTCCTTCTTCTCCTTCAGTGACTCCACATAGGCCTTACAATTCTTCTTCCAATGTCCATCCTTGCCACAGTGGAAATATGTTTCCTTAGGGGTTGTCTCCTTAGCTTTCTTCTTAACCACACCTCCCTAAGGCCTTGTGGACTTCTTCATCTTTTGGTTCTTCCTCCTTGAGCCAAAAGAGTCCATCAACATCATAGCCTTACTATCCTTCTTAATACATGACTCAATTATTTTGAGCAATTTGATTAATTCAAGAATCATGGCAGATATCTAGTTCATCCTATAGTTAAGCACAAATTATGAATAACTATTAGTCAAACTAATTAGAATTAAGTCTATACTTAATTCATGATCTATTAGGAAACCTAAGGAGGCAAACTTCTTAATATAGCAGCATATCTTTAATGCATATTGCACTGGAGATGTTCCCTCAGCCATCTTGGAGCGAAAGAGCAATCTCGAGGTCTCGAACCTTTTGGACCTAGCTTGCTTATCAAACAACTCCCTTAGATGATAGACTATGGTATGAGCATCCATGACCTCACATTGTTTTTGCAATTCTGGTGACATAGTGACCAACACGATGCAGCATGCCATCTCACTATCATCGAGATGCTTTCTTTATGCTTTCTGATCCTAATCAGAAGCATCAGTTGTAACATCCTATTCCCATATTAAGGGCTAGAGCCCAGAATATCGTATATAAGAAATATTATTGAGAGACTAAAAAAATGCATTTCATACTCATACATAATATTAGTATACATACACGTGAATTTGATCATTCCACAAATTACAATGATTTTTTCATGCACTCATTTGACATTTTTTGGGTATAAATGATTATTTTAATGTGATTATTAAATGGATAGTGAATATTTTTCTTTAAAAATTGATCTAGTGAATTAAATTAGTGATTTAGAATGTTTGGTGAAATTTGAGAATTGTCTAGAATTAAGGGTATTTTTGGACAAGGAAAAATGTCAAGTGGCAGTATAATTAATGAATAATAACATAAATGAGTGTCAAATGGCAGTAGAACTTTTGATGAATGACATTAGGATTTAATGACATATTTCATTGAAAATTGGGAGTCAATTGGAATAGAAATTAGAATCAAATAGATTAGTTATTAAAGGAGGGACAAACGGAATCATGAGAAAGTGACATATGGCAAGTGACAAGTGTCACTTGCCACACCACTTATTTCCCATGATTTTTTTCAAATGAAAGGCCAACTCTCATTTTATCTTTCACTTGTTAATTGCTCCTCTCTTCGTAAGTGCATCTCTTCTTCATTTTCTTCATCTTTCTCTCTTTCTCTCGACACTCTCTTCTCCAAGCATCAAGTTGAACCTTGCTTTCTTCCATCACTAGCTACTTCAAAGTTCTTGCTATCTTTTCTTTTTAATAAGAAACCCACCTATTCTACCTTGTCAAGAAGATGATCGTGGGATGCATGGGAGAAACTAGGGTTAAGTGAGATTTTGAAGATCTTAAAGTAAACAAGTGAGTATAAAGCATTACTTTTCTTTATTTGTTGAATAAAGCATGTATGATGACAATTTAGTGGTAAATAACCATGATAGAGGAGTTGAAAAATGTGTCACGTTGACGTTGAAATAAATAGTTTTTTATTCTGTTTTAATGTATAAATGGCATTCATGAGTTATTTTAAGGGAGGATTAATAGTTTATAAATGGAATAAAGGTGATAATGGAGTAAAACATATGTGCAAAAAATTGATGATGAAAGTATATGTACAAATGTTATGTTTTGGTGTTAATGAACAATTATAACATACGTTTTGGTTATATATAAATGTTATGTTTTGGTGTTAATGATCAATCATAGCATATGTTTTGGTTGTGAATGATATTGAGCTGAAGTGGAAGTAGAAATGAAGAGGAAATAATGAGGACATGAGTTAGAAATGATAGACTAAACAAAAGAGATTGAACTAGGATAAAAATGAAGTTAAGTGTGTGCTAGAATATGTTAAATGGAGTGTTTTCACTGAACGTGCATCTATATTTTGGCAATATCTTGATCTATAGATATCCAAATAAGATAATTTTTAACTAAGATTAACCTAGAGATGTATGGAGACATTGGTTATGAAGTAATTGAATTTGAATTCAGTCTCTAAGGGTTTTAAAATTTGGCTTGAAGTTGAGAACATTGTGCTGACTTGGTATAAGAATGGTCTGTATTATTTTAGTTATAACTTACAGAATACTTAACCAAACTGTATGAATTTAAAGTCCTTAGAAACTTAAGATATAGAGGAACAATTGTTTAGAAGAAGGTGTTGTCTAAATACCTCATTTTCTAGGTCATAATGGTGATACAAACCTGACCAAAAAATTTGTCCTGAGAAAAACTAGAAAACTACAGAATAAAGGGGAGATTAGTTTCTGTCACGATAATTTTTCATGATAATGTTTTAATTATGCAATGTTTGAACCAATTAAGGATGAGATATATATCTATGATACTTTTGGACTTAATTACGACTTATAATGGACATAATTTGTTGTTGGAAAAGTTGGTTAAATGTGTGATAAGATTTGATTGATCTTGATGTTATACTTTAAGGAAAATGTTGTTAATGGCAATGCATTTAAATGTGAAATGTTTAGAGTGTTAAATGAAGACATAATATAGTGAATGAATTGTTGATGCATTATGAATAAGACATAGTATGGGCGAAGATTTGATTTCAAGAATGATGAGATTAAGTTTGAAATGGTAAATTAAATGAATAAAAGTTGAGAGTTTAATGCAATCAAATTGGTATTTGAATTAGTATGGAATGATGTTGTACTAGATGTAGTCAATTTGGGAAAATTTGGTGTGAAATTCGTGATAAGATATGTGTTGAATTCAGATGAATGGAGAAGGAAAATTGCAGGGCACTATCGTGGCCCTCACCCTATGATCATGACCTACTAGAAAATGTTTCTATCACAGTCGTGGCAGGACCCCCATGATAGTAGCCGAGCTAGAAAATGTTTCTTTCATGATCTTGGCATGGAAATCACGATCATGGCCAGACCTATAGAGAAAAAGAGTTGTATTTGGTGATGGACCCCGTTTTCGGAGTCCAACTCAGAGGTCATAAAACGTGAGCTTATTACCC
>JAOTAY010020255.1:0-13055 GCA_025629805.1 Erythroxylum baracoense
CCAAATATTATGTCATCAACATATATTTGCACTATGAGTAAATTATTCTCCTTTCTCTTAATAAATAAGGTTTTATCTATGTTTCCTCTTTCAAAGTTATTCCAAGCATAAAGTTACTTAATAACATGCTCGAGAAGCCTACTTTATACCATACAGAGCTTTAGTTATCTTCATCACATAATCCGGATGGTTTTCATTTTTAAAACTTGGGGGTTGCTTGACAAATACTTCTTCGTTAATGTAATTATTTAAGAATGTACTTTTAACATCTATTTGGAACAACTTGAAGTTTCTATAGCTTGCAAAGGAAAGTAAATTTCTAATCCATTCCAATCTAACAACAGGTGCATAAGTTTCATTAAAAGTAATACCTTCACGTTGATTGTAACCATGTGTTATAAGTCTATCTTTGTTTCTTATCATCTTATCATTTTCGTCAAGTTTGTTTTGAAATACCCATTGAGTCCCAATGATGGTCTTAGTTTAAGGACAAGGTACTAGATTCCAGAATTTGTTTTGATGAAATTGATTCAGTTCATCTTTCATGACTGAAACCTAATTTTTATTAGTAAGGGCCCCTTCAACGGTCTTTGGTTCTATTTGTGAGACGAGAGCAAAAAATTTGTTCTTGAACGATGATCTTGTTCTTAGACTTTTAGAGGGATCTCCTAAAATCTATTGATGTGTATCAAGACCTCTCCATTCTCTTAGTTTTTTTGTTGCATAGGCTCCTACTGAGATGAAGGAGCCTACTCTATTCTAGCTTAAGAAGAGCCTTCTTGATTTTGTTATTCTGAAGGTATTATAGATGTAGTTTGATTCTCTTATGTATTTTTAGGCATCAATGGATGCTTTTCATCATCTAAGTCAATTGTAGTTGTTAAAGTTAGTGATTCATCAAATACCATGTGTATTGATTCTTCTATCTTCTCTGTTCTTTTATTATATACTATGAGTCCTTTACTAGCACTACTGTAGCCCAGAAAATGGCTTCATCTGATCTCACATCAAATTTTCTAAGATTGTCTTTGCTAATGTTTAAAATGAAGCACTTGCAACCAAACACTCGAAAATAAGCAACATTCAATTTTCTTCCTTGTCACAACTCATAGGGGGTCTTCTTGAGTATAGGTCTTATAAGACATTTATTAAGTATACAACATGTTGTGGATACTACTTCAACCCCGTACCCATGAGGTAGTCTGCTTTCATATAGTATGGTCCTGGCCATATCAATCAAAGTTCTGTTCTTTCTCTCTAGAACTCCATTTTGCTGAGGTGTCTTTAGATAAGATAAGTTGTGAGTTATACCATTATTGTCACAGAATTCTTAAAACTTTCTGTTATCAAATTCTCCTCCATTATCGCTCTAAATTGAAGTAATGCAGTACCCTTTTTCTATCTTAATTTTTCTGCAAAACTTCTCAAACCTTTGTCATTTCTAGAGCTATCACCTTAGATCTCCATTCCTTTTGTAGTGACCTCAGAATATTCATTACGAGCTCATCATTGAGATATAACTTTCCCAAGTTCTTTAAGGCTAATGATGTTGTTGAAGCATACGAAGAATTCGTCTATAGTCTCTCCCTATTTCATGCCAATAGTTTAGTACTGATGCTCTATAACACCCCCTATACGGAACCTAAAACCATCCATACATAAGACAACCAATTTCTTATACATACATTCACAATATGCATTTCGATTCAATGAAATATATATACACATTACAAAACTCCCTAATGCTTAACATTGTCATTTAACAGTAGTAAAATATTTTTACATTTACATGGGCCTTGTTTGGTTATTGGCTGATTAGCCAAAAAATAACTAATTGACTTAAATTAGCTGGTTGACTTTATAAAAAAGCTGTTTTAGTTGTTTAGTTCTAAGCTGGTTGGGTTGGCTTATTCAACCTAACCAGTTGATTTTGAAAAAGCTCCTCCGAAGGAGCGTTTTAATGTAATCAGCTGATAGCTTTTATTTATTTTCAAATCGATTTTTCCCTCTTTTCTTTACGTTCACGCTTTTTTAATGTTTCAGTTTATTTTGCAGCTTCTTTCAAGGGATTATTCGTCTCACAAATTTACCCAAAGATAAGGCAAAAGAGATCTCATTCAGGTTTGTTCTCTTTCTTTCTTTGTCTTAGAGAATACCCAAAATTCAACCCTTCGGTGACTCTATTTAATTACTACTTTATAGACACCTCCTTCCTTTACAACGACAGTAACTCCTTATCATGTCGCTTTGCCACCTTTGAGGATTTGTTCTCAATCATGTTCCTTATAAGGTTGGATACGAGCAACGATTAGTGCCTACTATCATGAAAGCTCTCTCTTTGTTTAATTGATTTGAATATTTAAGATCATCTAGACTGTTTAGGTTCCGTCTCTATTCTTGTGATTTGTTTTTAGACGTTCTTTTTTCTTGTATAGTTTTGTGTAGTCCTATTTTTTGTTGAAACAACAGAGTTTCGTTTCTGGGTTTTTCAAGATTCTATTGAATGATTGATTTTCTGGGTGAAGGGAGGTTTAACTCATTTGGAACTCCATCATTCTAATACGTTTAATAATTTAACGAAAACCTTTGAATTGATATTGTTTGTCAGTTGAATTTTTTGTGTGATTATATATTTGGCACTTATAGCTTTTATCTCTTTTCTTGATTTACATCCCTGTAGGAAAACTTGGTTTTACACTAGTCTTGTTACAAATTAAGAGTGAAACTCAAAGACTAGAGTTGAAGAGATCAAAATGCCTTGGTTGACTCGATTGTTTGATGTCATCCAAAAAGTTGTGAGCTTGAACTTGTATTGTAGGGTTATTCTATAGATCTTTTTACCTCTACAAAATGAACTATATTTTGATGCCTTTTACTTACATAATAAATGACATTTATTTTTAACATGTTCCCCTTAATTATTCATTCTTAAGCACTTGATCTTTTACCAAAATCAAGTTCAACACGTACTTTAAAAACTTTCAAGATTAAGAATATATTTGTTTCCTCTTGATAGGGCACACCCAGCACCTCCCTAAATAATCATCAGTGAAAGAAGCAAAACATTTGCTCCTCTAACGGATGGAACTGGTGTTTTCAACACATAAAAGTAAATTAATTCAAGGTAAAATTTACATATTGATATTTTAAATTTCTCGTAGTATTGCTTACTTATAACATTACTTACAAAAGGGTCATGATACTTCTGTAAGTTTAAGGAGAAAATTTCATCAATAAGGATCTTGTTTTTGGTTTAGATATATTTCCAAATTTTTTATGACATAACATTGAAAATCTTTCACTTGGATTATAGATGTGGTAACTAATGCTTCTACTTCTAGTAATGATTCTCCATTTAAATTGTACAAGTTTGCACTTATTTTTTATCCCCTTATAAGTACAAGCATGCCTTAAATTATCTTTAAAATATTGTTGCGAATCTCTATAGTTATACTAGAGATAACAAATTCTTTTTGAAACCTTCCATATATCGTGCTTCTTGAAGAATATGAATTGTAACATCATACATCTTTAAGTTTATAGTTGCAATATCAACAACCTTTAGAGGATAATCATCATAATTGTACAAAAATCTCTTAAGTTAGGTTTATAATAATAGAACCATTCCCTGATGGAGGATATATGAAAACTAGCTCCTAATTTGATGAGTCATAAATGATTTAGTGACTTCTTACTTTCAATTATGATTATTGCTTTAAAACAAAAAGCATTGTCATTATCTAAAGTAATTACAATGAAAAATTATCCTCTTTAAACTTCTCAATCTTAAATTTGGCTACCATTACCTCTATGGCAAATATGTAGAACATCCAAAAGCATATTCTATGATTAGTCCAACTACTTGTATTCCTCCCTACTCATTGCCCCACTAAGATGTGCCATGCACCTCTCAGTGGTTCCAAAGATAACCTCTAATCCTAGAAAAGTCGAATGAAAGCTAAAAGGAGCGAAGCATAAGATGAATAATCGTTGTTAATTTCTTACAAGATACCCATGCTTTCCAAGTTCCAGTAATATAGCCTTAAAACATAGAAGTTAAGAAAGAGTCAATTGTTTAGTTTGTGAACTTGGTGGTTACCATACTGAACAATATCTGGTGTTAAGATTTTAAACATTTAATTGCTGAAGTTTAGGGATATTTTATCATGCATTATGACAGATACTATTTCCAAGTGTGAGGAGGAGATAGTTAAAGGAGCTATTGGAAAACTATGGATAAGAGTTGGATTAACAGTGTTAAGGTTTTCCATGAATGCATTGATGGAGTGAGAATGTTTATGAATTTTGTGGCCGAAAAAATGGTAAAGATTGTGAAATTTCATGCCTTTGTACACGTTGCATGAATTGTTATATGAGGTCTCATATGAATGTTTTTGACCATTTAATGCAAATTGGCATAGACCAATGATACACCCGCTGGTTTTATATGATGAACTGCGAGAATATAGATTTATCTCTAGGGAAGAAAGGGTTGAAGCTATAAATGTATGCATCAATGGGACGGGCAATGATATTAATGAAGGTGATGGTGTGAGGAGGATAATGGCATGCAAGATTTGCTTCATGATGTGACTGTTTTCTTAAATGATTGTCCAATTGATCAGGATGGAAGAGTCCTCCAATAGGCGTCGGAGATTTTATTATAGGTGCATATCATGAATTGTTGAGTAAAGCAACTGAAGAGTTCTACCCCGGATGTACAAACTTTTCAAAGTTGTCATTTTTAATAAAGTTGCTTCACTTGAAAGTATACAACAAGTGGAGCAATAAGTCATTTGAAATGTTACTCTCTCTACTGAGGGATGTATTACCTAACTGTAAATCTTTGCCGAAGTCCTATTATAAAGCAAATCAATTTCTAAGGAGCCTAGGTTTGGGTTACGTATCGATACATGCATGTAAGTATGATTGCTCCTTGTTTTGGAAAGAGTATGGGGACTTGGAAAGTTGTACCCAAAGTGGAACGTCAAGATGGAGAATTAATGATGGTAGGGGTAAGAAGATACCTCATAAATTTTTGTGGTACTTTCCCTTAACGTCCAGATTACAACGATTATTTATGTCAAGTAAGACCGCTAAACAAATGACATGGCATAATGATAGGCCTAAAGGTGACAGTAATACGATGGCATAATGATAGGCCTAAAGGTGACAGTAATATGATGGTTCATCCTTCTGATGGAGAAGCTTGGAAGAGCTTTGATGAGCTTTATCCTGAGTTTGCCAGTGAACCACGTAATGTTAGACTAGCCTTAGCAAAAGATGGATTCAATCCACATGAAAATTTGTCACTTTCATATAGCGTGCAGCCTGTTGTTCTCTTGGCATACAATTTACCCCCTTGGATGTGTATAGATGAGTCATTTTTTATACTATCAATGGTTATTCCAGGTCCGAAAGCAGTGGCTAGAGATGTTGATGTCTATATGAGACCACTAGTAGATAAGTTAAATAAGTTATGGGAAGATGGTTTTGATGCTTCAAAAGGAGAAAATTTTTGAATGCATGCAGCATTAATGTGGAATATCAATGACTTTCTAGCCTATGGTACTATTTCTGGGTAGAGCACTAAAGGTTATAAAGGATGCCCTATTTGTAACAAACACACTCCTTGTAAGTTAAGAAGTAAGATTAGTTACTTAGGCCATCGGTTTTTTCTTCCTTACGATCATCTATAGAGAAAAAGCAAGAGGTTTGATGGCAAGAGTGATCATCAGCTTATACCTAACTTACCAGATGGAGATGATGTGGTGGAATAATTATATCACATGCAGAATATATGTTATGGAAAGCACCCTAGTAATAAGAGGAGAATGAGATTGGAAGGAGAGTTGAATTAGAATAAAAGAAGCATTCTTTTTGATCTACCATATTGGCAAAAGTTAAGATTGAGGCATAACATTGATGTCATGTATATAGAAAAGAATATTTGTGTCAATATCCTTAGTACTTTGATGAATGTTAAAGGTAAAACCAAAGATACAGTCAAGGCTCGGCTTGATTTGGAAGATATGAACATTCAAAAGGAATTACACTTGAAAAGATTTGCTGATGGAACTATTGTGGCAAAACCTCCAGCATGCTATACAATGTATTCCGATGAGAAGAAGAAGTTTTGCGAGTTTGTAAAGTAGGCAAAGTTTCTAGATGGTTACGCATCTAATATATCTAGATGTGTTAATGTTGAGCAAAGGAAGATTACTTGACTAAAGTCTCATGATTGTCATATACTGTTACAAAACATTCTTCCATTAGGTATGCGTGCCATCTTGAATAAAGATGTGACAGGTGTTTTAATAGAGTTGGGGGACTTCTTTCATCAAATTTGTAAACAAAGTTTGAATAAGGATGACGTACAGAAGATATGTGATGAGATAACTTTAATCTTATGCAAACTTGAAATGATATACCCACCAGCATTCTTTGACGTCATGGTACATTTGGCTATTCATTTGCCAAATGAAGCCTTACTTGGTGGACTAGTTGCGTATAGATGGATGTATCATGACGATTCATAAGCACATACCAATGTACTAAGATTTTATGTAGAAGATTTGTTATTCGTTCCAAATTGGCAGATTGTGCAAGAATGTGAAGTTAGATATGTGTATGATATCCCTTCGCTTGGTAATGAAGAAGGTTCAAATGATGTTGAGGAGTTTGATAAAGTTCCAGTGGAAGTCAAGGAGTCTTCCTTAGAGTTTTTAGATTGAAATGATATTCCATATGATGTAATAAATAATGTTTTATTGAATTTCGAGCAACGTTTGAATGACGATTTAGAGGACTTAAAGACAAGCAGTAATGAGAATGAATGTGATATTGTATTGGAAGAGTCCACCGACGACGATGATGAATAATTTCTTATTATGCAATTGAACCTTTGTTGTTTTATCTTCATTGTTCTATGCAGATTTTAAGAGAATTTTAAAGTTAACATGAATGAAATAAATGAGAGACTACGTCATTTGCCAATCAATCGTAATTTATTATAGATTTATATTCAAGACCAAGATAGCACTTCCATTTAACCACTTAAATATGTGTTAAGCACATGTAATTTTGTTTATGCTCATCAAAAACATGTTCATAATTTCACACATACGCTCCCATACTCATGACACTACTTATCTTGAATATTGTTGTATATTTTTAGTTGGGTTAAATTGAGATAGTCTTAAACACACTTAACCTAATGTAATGAAGCTATGGTCAGTTTTGGAATTTTACTATGGTTTATGGAGAAAATGTACTGATTAATGAGAATGCAGTTGCTGGGATTGTAAACAAGAACATATATTGAATAATGATTTTGTTGTTTTGGAATTGTACTATGGTTCATGCAGAAAATTATGGTGATAATAAGAAAGGAAAAGAATTTAAGAATGCCACTTGATGTTTCTATTTATTTGTTCCTATACCTCTTAATATTGATGAATTTAAAAGTGCAAAATACTATTACATTTCAGGTTGTTTTGCCTGAGGGTTCCCTACTCCTTCAGCTGTGGTGCCATTTCCAGTGGAGCAATATCTAGAGGTAATTATTCTTTGTTACAGTTCACTGATACTTGATTCAGGAAGCACATAATTATGTTGTTACATTGTTAATGCCTATTTCCTTAATTTTATATAAACATAGCTTTAAAATTCTTAAGTTGTTTGCACATTATCTACTATTCTGGATGCTTTTAGGTGAAATATTCATACCTGGAGCATTGCATTTATATGGGCCTGTATCAATGGGGCATTGCATTTATATATTAGAGCATGCTAAAATATGTAAACTAGGAAGTGTTTCATCGTGATAACATAAAGTATTAGAAATGAAAGTGTCCGTATTGATTTCTGAATCACAATTTATGCCATCTTCCAGTACTCCTGGACTGATCAGGAGCTCTAAATTAGGAATATTATAAATAAGGGACCTTCTTTAACCTAACAGAGTCAATCATAGGTTCTATAATTATATTCCCATCGTTATCTAGCAAGAAAATAATTTGCAAGTAGCTCTTAAAGCTATCACTATGTTAAAGAATATTGGTCGTATGGCCATTTTGTAGCTATAAATGCTTTCATTAGTCTTTAGTATCAATTTGCAATTCTTAGTATGCTTGGCATCCTACAGAATTGGAAAGAAGGATTAGATCATATGGGGGTGTATATATGATAAGTGATACATACTACTCGTAGCTAATGCAACACGTAATAATACATTTTGTAAGAAACAACAATTCGTTAACAACAAGCTGATAAAAAGATAGTAATACATTTTGTAAGAAACAACTCGTAGATAATGAAAAAAGATAACTTCAAATTCTTACAAAGCATTACAAAGCATCTACAATATTATTACAACTTAATATAGTTGGAGACCTGGAGCTAAACCCTTGATGTCTCCAAGGCTATCTTTACTGCTTCCACCACTATTTCCCTCTGTTGTTCCCAGTCCATGGCTTTCACCATTTCTTTATATGCAGCATCCATGCTTCTCTTTGACTCCAATGCATCTTCACAACACTCTTTTACACAAGCTTCAGTTTCAATGTCTCAGCCTTACAACAACTAATCTGCTTCTCTAACATAAGAAGCATCTCTTTCATACGTGATATTTCTTCTTGTAATGACTTGAGGCTATTCTCAGAAATCTCAAAAGTAGCTATTGTTGTTTTGTGTCGGCAAGAATCATTGTCCAATAGCAACTTCTTGCTGTCATAGATGTCAATGAGCTTTCCAGAACACAGGTCTTCACCTATATACCCCTCTATTTGGACAAGTTTAGATGAGAGGTGTATGAATTCCTTTACACCTTCAGCAAAACGCTCATAGTCTAGTGATAGACGTCTAAAGGTTTCAAAAGTCTATTCTGCAATATTTTGCATCTTCTAATGATCAACCATATTCATTAGTCTTTAGTTCATTGTTATTTATACCTTAAACAAAAGATGCTTCTTAAAATTATCTTTGCAGACATAGTAGGATGAGTCTTTGAAGAAAAAAATCTTTTTCTAAAAGTAAATTTTCTTATAAAAGGAATTAATTCATACTCAATTAAGTTACGAAATTTTTAATGCAATTTAAATCATATGTATTTATCTTAATGGTAGCTTTTTTTAGCCTCTCGAACCATGCCTTCACTTATTGTAACTCGAATATGTATTGACTTATCCAAGATAATGAATGAAAAAAACGTTGGCCTGTTATATGCACACTACACCCATTGTTGACATACCACGTATCTATAACACATTCTTTAGTAAAACAACATATAAGAAATATGGTCGTACATTTTACAGTGGTGAATTGCTTTGAGCTCAGAGATTTTCACCTTTCTCAACTTCTTTTAAATGCTGATTATTCCCACCAGACCAATCAACTTTAACATATGTATATATAGAAATGGTACAAGTTATTCATCAATTGTACGTTGGGAGGAGTGAACAATAGGTGGGTATAGGTCCCTATCAATGCAATAAGTAAGAATTTAGTGTAGACACTTATGTTGTACTGTCACAAAGAAAATTGTATCTTGCAGAATCATTTTATTCATTAAAGGTTACAGTCCATTGTTTTGCATTTGTTGTGTCCAATAGAATTGCAATCTGGGTTAAGTAATTCATCTTCTGGAAATCATCAACCAGAGCTATGATCTAGGAAACAAACTCTTAGATAAAAAGTTGTGGTATAGCAATATGATATATCCTTCTTCTCTGTTTCACTAAACCAACTAAAAAAGTTGTATCCAGTTGACAAATAAATAATTAACTAAAGTTAAAATGTAAAACTTCTAGAAACAAAGATAAGTATAAGTACACATTTCAACAACTTCAACATGCAAATTCAGTTAAAACCTTATCCTGTAGTTGTAAAATTCTAATATTAACCTATACATTTACTTTCATGAAAACTTAATTCAATATTTTCAATTTGTCGAACAAAATACATATTCTTTCACAAAATATTAATGGCAGTTCCATCTGCCTAAGTCATTTAACAAGCCTTATCATCACAAATGAATTAACAAGAAGTCTTAAGTTCATCTCAATACAAGAAATTGAGAATACATCAGAGGCTTATCTTATCATTACCATTGTCGTTGTCATCATTATTTTCCTCATCATGCCATGACATAATTTAAGAGTAACCTATGGGCCCAATCTATAACACAAATATCCATCTTTTCAATAACTCAAAGATGACCATATTGGTAAACTACAAAGTTACTAGGTGTACAAACCAGAGTAGGTAAGGTACTGCACATATATTCATAATTACATACGTACAAATAAAGAGTAAGCATATGAAGAATAGCATCATCATTTACCATGCCTTCCTTCCACTTGATGTCTGTTCCTATTATTCTTGTTATACCCTCCTCAAAAAATGTAAAAGTCTTCATCAGCTTCGTATCTTCAAAATAAGGATTCTCTTTGATCAATTCAATCATCAAAGAATAGGGTTGAAACTAAAGACTTGGATCAAAACAGAAAAGAATGATAATGGTAAGGGCTTAATCTTCTAAAAACTAATAAAGGGTAAATTCAACGCAAGAATAGTTTAAGCCTTAAGGAACAAATTAAAGAAATCACTAAATAGGCAATACGAATTATAGTTTTCCCAATTCCTACTACTCCTGAATATGCTTCAAGCAAGTAGGGCCTATGTAATAAGAATATGATATGCTTTCCAGAGATGCAAATTTTTGTTCTAAATTCAGCTAAAATTATTTCCTAGCCTTGGGGCTGTTTCTGATTACTTTTTTCTATTATCTAGGACCTTGGTTTAGTCTTTTTGTTTTCTCGTATATATCTTGCCATTTTTGTGCCACTATAATTGATTGCCTCACAAAGTTATATACTATATAACCTCAAGAAGGAAGCATATTCAGACCATAAACCATTAGCTCTTTATGGAACCCAAGTACTCAGCATCAAATAAATCTACATCTTCCATACAAGAAACAATTGGAAATTATAATAATTCAATATTCCAAAACTTCAACACCATTGTTTTCATTGCTTATTAATGACATTGATCGACTTTATGGCATATTATAATGGTAAGTTTCAGTTAAGTCAATATGATGCATATATGTATATATATATTGCTTGGACATCTGCATACGATATTACAGGAAGATTTAACATAGCTAATAGTGGGCCATAAATTTAATTGAAATCTCGTTTGAAAGAAATAAATTAGTTTGCTTGTCTTAATGGTATACCCATAGGTTCCAATAGTTTGTATGGATTTAAAATGCTCTATATCAGTATGTAAAAGTATGTTATAGTTAATTGATTCACTTTGAAGCATAGTGAATGATCTTCATTCTTTTTTCATGATAAATTTAAGAGTTACTCGAGTGCCCGTGTTGACTCTTACAATAGATGGAATTAATGGTGTACGGTTTAGAAAAAATAGAGTTTCTTTGAAAGGAAGCATACAAAGACTTAAGTTGGGAGATACAGAAACCTTCCAGGATTTTGATAGGTGAACAAAATGGGAATACAAAGTAATGGCATTCGGTGAAGTTTGTTATTGTCTTTTCAGAATGTTTATAACCAATTACTAGACAAAAAAATTAGAAAATCAATTGGGAAACAAATAGGTTCCTTGTCAACTATTGTGTTTTTCCTAAGTTTTTAGTGTCTGGGGTAGATCAGCTAATCCCACAATATGTAGGAGGAAGATTCAACCTGTAGTATATACCATAAAGGAACTTCTCTTGTTAAGTGAGATGTTATTATAAAGCAATTTTTGGAGATCAGTCATCTCTCTCTCTCTTTTCTTTTTCTTCTATGATTTAGATTAGTAAATAAGGCATGATATAACTATTAACAAGGATTGATAGATTAGGTGTTGATAAGGAGTGATCACAGAAAATTGTGGGCAACCTGAGAAACAATGCCAAACCAGCTATGGTTTACAGTGTCAATGAATTATCAGCATGTGAATTTCCATTTCCTTGCTTGTTAGACTTTTATCTTGAATATATATAAACTTGTTGTTAAGTAAGAGTAGGCAGGACACACATAACCCGATCTTATTCTTAGGTACTTATATTGTGGACAGTTTGTAATTTTTCGATCATTTCTGTTTTACATTGAGTTACTAGGTCTTTTTTTAGTTGTACACTATGTTGTTTTCTTTAAATATGGTTGATGAATATTACTTAATCAATTAATAGTATCATTGAAATCAAATGTCGAATTGAATGCAGGTGATTGATATGGGACATGATCTACATAAGAAGAAGAATAAGGCTGCACCAAGCAGCTTAGTACCGACACAACCACAGTCGCAGTACCGTCAGCTTCTTGGAAGTGTAGCTGATGAGCCATCTACTCGTACACAGCTAGAAGATCACACACCTGTACGTTGTGAGCCTACTTCAACACCAAGAGATGTCACATCTGCACCTATTACTCATCTTAAAGATAAGTACCTATAAATTTTGAGAAGGCGACGCAATATTAGTTCTCCATCAAGTTCTCAAGAGACGCCTCCATTAACTTCTCAAGCGATGCCTCCAGCTTCTAATTAGCCACCAGTAAATGACAAGAGCCCCTTTCCCAGTATTAGTGCTACCTTTGCAAGCACTACAGGTATGATCTTTCTCATTACATTGGTTAAACATACAAGTTTAATAAATTTTTTTATCTAACTAATTAAGAGTATGTTATATGTTTATTGTAAAATATTCCTTTGCTATATTTTAGGATCCACGACTGATCTAAAAAAGACAAGGGTTGTCACAAAAGGACATGGATTGGCAAAGATTAATAAGGCGATAAGTAAGAGATTAGAGATAGAGATCTCCCCTGCTGAAGGATGACCAACCAACTCCATATAGTCTACCAAATTATCAAGTGGGGTTGGTATGGTTTCCTGAACTTCCTTACCTGCAAGAACAAAATGGAAAAAAATAACTAATGAGGAGTTGGACATTGCATTTGATAGGTTAGACGTAAGTATTATAAAACTATCTAATATGTACATGTTTTCCATATGCCTAAAGCTTTGACCAATAATTTATA
>JAOTAY010020256.1:0-13053 GCA_025629805.1 Erythroxylum baracoense
ATCAATATTTGAGTACCAATTTCACAAATCAATCAAAATTAAGTCCAAAACATATGTATTTAAAATGACTTATCAATTTTGCTCAATTCACGACTTCAGTTATTTCCCGAAAAGCTTAAGTCAAGATGGAGTAGTGATAAATGTGCTTTTAGGTTTTATCTCTAGTGTGTTTTCATATGTTTTAAGTGCTTCTTTGTGTTTTTTAGTTATAGTTTATTTGATCTTTAGTAACTTTTTCATATTTTCTTGATCTTTGAAGTGTTTAGTTGTTTCTTTACATTATCTAGTGTTTAAGGGTAGTTTTGGAGCTTATTTTTTAGGATGGAATGATGCACCTTGTTGATGAATTATGTAGGTATTAGATTTGCAGTTGTGGATGTGGTACAGGTGATTTAATGGCACCACTGGGCAGAATTAGAGAATTCAGATGACAATGAAATTTGGTGGAGAGAAAGGACACTGTATGAGGAGCTTGTAGTTCAAATTTCAAGTCAATCGGAGGTCTAGAGAGGAAGATATGGCCAATAGAGTGAAGAGTGCAGAAAGCTGTCAGACAGCAGTGCACAATCGTGCAACTACAGATGACTACCTCTCTATCACGATCGTGCTTGTGCATGAGGGTGACAGGCAGAACAACATCAGGTAGGCACTCATTTCTCCATATTCTTGGTGAAGCTGAAGAATCTTCAGATTAACTTGTCATTGGTGGAAGCATTGGAGTGCATGCCAAAGTATGCAAAGTTTCTCAAGGACATACTCACACACAAATGCACTTTGGAGGACAATAAAATGATGACCCTGACAGAAAATTGTAGTTCAGTTATTTCAAGCCCCCTGCCATCAAAACTACAAGATCCAGGGAGTTTTATGATTCTATGTGTTGTTGGTGACTTTAAATTTGCTAAATGCTTATGTGACTTGGGTTCTAATATTAATCTGATGCCTTTATCTATTTTCAGGAAACTGGGCTTAGGAGATGTCAAGCCAACATCTATGCTTATTCAACTTATGGATCAATCCATCAAAAAGCCATTTAGAGTTGTCGAAGATGTATTGGTAAAAGTAGATAAATTTATCATTCTGGTGGATTTTGTTATGTTGGATTTTGAAGAGGATAAGAATTGTCCTTTGATTTTGGGTAGACCCTTTATGAATACTGCTAGGGAATTAGTTAATGTTCATGAAGGGAAACTTATTTTAAAAATTGGAGATAAACAGATTGAATTTAATATGTCTAAAACTCTAAAGCAACCGATGGATGGTACTACACATATGAAGATAGATATTGTAGATGATTGTGTGAAGGAAGTTTAAAAGGAGGTTGCAAAAGTTGTTAAAGTGAATATAGATGAAGGTGTGAACGAAGAAGGGTTATGTGAGGGAAGTGAGTAAGAGAAGTTAGAGAGATCAGATACCCCTACACCACCCTCCCTTGTTAAGTCACCCACCTTATACCTAAAACCCTTACCTTCTTATTTAAGATATACTTACTTAGGTAAGGACCACACCCTACCCATCATTATATCCAACTCATTGGATTTTGAGCAAGAAAAGAAAGTGGTAGAGACTATTAGGAAGTGGATGAAAGTCATAGCGTGGCAAATTGCTGATATTAGAGGGATTAGCCCCAATGTGGCGATGCATAGGATTAACTTTGAGGAAGGATGCAAAACAGTGAGGGAGAGACAAAGAAGGTTAAATCTATATATGCAAGAGGTTGTGAAGAATGAAGTAGTGAAGCTCTTAGATGTGGGGATTATTTACCTCATTTCAGATAGTGAGTGAGTGAGTCCTATGTAGTGTGTGCCTACGAAAGGAGGCATGACAGTGATGGAAAATGAAAAGGTGAACAGATTTCTACTAGGGCCATCAAGGGATGGAGAGTGTATATTGATTACAGGAAGCTTAACTTGGCCACCAAGAAAGACCATTTTCTTTTACCTTTTGTAGACCAAATGATTGAGAGGGTGTCTGGCTATGTATTTTATTGTTTTCTTGATGGATACTCAGGGTATAATCAGGTGTTCATATACCCACAAGATCAAGAAAATACCACTTTCACTTGTCCTTATGGGAGTTTCGCTTATGGAGGATGCCTTTTGGGTTATACAAGGCACCTGTCACATTCCAAAGGTGTATGACGGCCATTTTTTCGAACATGAATGAGATCTTCATGGAGGTATTTATAGATGACTTGTCTGCCTTTGGAGATTCTTTTGATGATTGTTTGTTTAATTTAGACATAGTACTTCAAAGATGCGAGGAGTCTCAGTTGGTTTTAAACTGGGAGAAGTGTCATTTCATGGTCCAAGAGGGGATTGTATTGGGCCATAGGATCTTATGCAAAGGGATTGAAGTGGATCGAGCAAAGACTGAAGTGATTGAAAAGTTACCCCGTCCCACCAATATTAAGGGCATCTGAGCTTTCTTTGGTCATGCAGGGTTCTACAAACGGTTCATCAAGGATTTTTCCCTTACTGCTAGACCCTTAACCATTTGTTAGTAAAAGATGTTCCTTTTGTGGTTACTAATGATTGCTTAGATTCTTTTAACAGGTTGAAGAAGGCACTCATAACAGCACCTATCTTGACAACATCAGATTGGTCACTCCCTTTTGAGATTATGTGTAATAAAACTGACCAAGTTGTGGGGTGTATACTTGGAGAGTGGAAGGAGAAGAAACTAAATACTTTTTACTATGCGAGAAAGACTTTAACAAGCACACAATTGAACTACACCACTACAGAAAAGGAGTTGCTTGCAGTAGTTTGTGCATGTGAGAAATTTTGCTCTCATCTTTTAGGCTCACATGTTATTGTCTTTACAGATCATGAGGTACTACGTTATCTCTTTACAAAGAAGGATGCCAAGGCTAGGCTTATCATATGGGTACTTCTACTCCAAGAGTTCAACCTTAATATTAAAGATAAGAAAGGAGCAGAAAATGTTATAGCATACCACCTATCAAGACTTGAAGGGGAACATAAAGAAGAAGAAGAGGAAATTGAGGAGTGCTTCCCTAATGAAGCCTTAATAATGGTAGAAAACTCCTTTCTTCCTTGGTTTGCATATATTGCGAATTATCTCTCAGTTGGTGCTCTTCCCTCTAATCTTTCTCACCAACAAAGGAAACGTTTCTTATTCCAATGTTCTTGTCACATTTAGGATGAACCCATACTATATAAGATTTGTGCTGATAGTGTGATTAACAGGTTTGTCCCTGATGATGAGACACCTGAAGTGTTGATGCAATGTCATAGTTCTATTTATGCAGGGCACTATGAAGCAAATAAGACAACTGCTCGAGCCTTGGAGAGTGGATTCTAGTGGCCATCCTTATTTAAGGATACTCAAAATTTTGTGTTGAACTGTGATAGGTGCCAGTGAGTGGGCAATATATCAAAGAGGGATGAGATGCCACTTTCAAACATCATGGAGGTGGAGATATTTGATGTGTGGGGCTTGGATTTCATGGGACCATTCCCATCCTCCCAAGGTAACAAGTATATCTTAGTTAGAGTGGATTATGTTTCTAAGTGGGTTGAATCTATGGCTACTCCAACAAACGATGGCAAGGTGGTTCAACATTTCATCAAGAGGATATTCACTAGATTTGAGGTGCCAAGGGCAATTATAAGTGACGCAGGTAGTCATTTTTGTAATAAGCCATTTGAAGTTCTTTTAAAGAAGTATAATGTTCACCATAGAGTGGACATCGCATATCATCCACAAACTAATGGCTAAGTGGATGGTAAATCGAGAGTTGAAGAAGATTTTAGAGAAAGTAGTGATCCCCTTAACAAAGGAAAGGGCTTTGAAGTTGGATAACACACTTTGGGCATATAGGATAGCTTTCAAGACACCCATACGTATAAACTTATGTATGGTAAAGCTAGTCATTTACCCTTGGAGTTGGAGCATAGGGATTATTGGGTAATAAAGAAATTGAACATGGATTGGAAATTTGCGAGCGAGAAGAGGTTGCTGCAAATTAATGAATTAGAAGAGTTGAGATTTGATGCTTATGAAAATGACAAGTTGTACAAGGAGAAAGTTAAGAAGTGGCATGATGCTCACATCAAGGAGGAGTTTAAGAGTGGGGATTTAGTGCTTCTATACAATTCAAGACTTCACTTATTTCCCAAAATGCTCAAGTCAAGGTGGAGTGGACCTTTTAAGTACTTCAAGTATTTAATCATGGAGCAATAGAATTGGAGAACACCAAGGGTGAAGCCTTTAAGGTCAATGGAAATCAATGCAAGCTTTACATTAGAGGAGCTCTCTCTCATGAAAGGGAAATGATTTCTTACCTTTCCCTTACTTTTTTTCATTAAATTGAACTTTGGTCAAGCTTATGACCTTAAATGAAGCATGTTATGGTTAGTTCTCAGGTTGTTTAAGTTGTTGCTGCTTGGTTTTCAACTTGTTTCTTACTTTAATCTTGTCTTTTCTCGAGTTTGACTATTATTTTCTTGAGTTTGATTGTAGCTTTTTATATTAAAATTTGAATTTGTAAGTTTAGAGTGACTTAGAACCAAGTTGGGAGCCATTTGGAGTGAATTAGAATAAGTTTGAAAGACACCCCCTATCACGATCGTGACAGAACCCTTCACTCATCAGGGGTGCATGATCATACACTAGCACGATCTTGATAGAACCCTTCACTCATCATGGGTGCATGATCGTGCACCAGTACGATCGTGCAGGGCGAGTAGTAGATCTCGCCCACCCCCTATTTAAAACAACCCTAAAAACACATCCCCCTTTTATTATTCTCTTCCCTACACTCCCCTCTCTCCAGTTTTGGCACCCGCAACCTCTCTTTATGAAAGCTTGCTCATTCTCTTCCAAGTTTTCATCAAATCATGTTTTCACGCCATTATGCCTCCAAAAACTAAGACTCTTTGCGAAAAGTCTGTCGAACCCATCCAAGCTGAGGTGGAAGGCTGAAATGTTGCAGACATTGCAATTGATTATGACGCCCATTTTCTCGTTCATTCCAAGGAACAAGGTGACATGTATGCTCTTCTAAAAACTAGAATCATTTATACACCACGATCTTTGGATTTTGATCTGCTAGAAGAAATAGGTTGAAGGATAAATTGTTGAAATTAGATAGGAAAGGTAATTGGGGACAATATGTGTGTATAGATTACCCTATTTTCCATGAACTAACACTTGAGTTTTTCACTTCTTTGAGGTTTGAATCTAGTAAACCAAATAAATTCTGGTTTAGACTATGAGGTAGCTCGTAGTTTGGATGACAAGTTGTTACGCCAACTTTTTGGTTTTTCTAAGCCTTAAGTAGAAGATTACCATCAAGACTTCTCATCTACTATTTATTGGAAGTATTTAATTGACTTACCTGATTTTAATGCTCACAATGCATCGAATGCTCACATTCTTAATCCTGAGCGGTTGCTTTTGCACAAATTCATGTGCTATACTGTGTTTTCCAAAACTTAAAAAAAATGCTCCATTAGGGAGATGTTTTTATTATAGTGCATAAATGAAAAGATTAAGCCTAACATGTTCTCTTATTTTTCTCAATCTTTGATCCAATCTGTGGCAAGAAAGGGAACACCCATAGGAATGGGATATTTAGCCACTGCTTTGACTTAGCATTTTAAGACTGATCTTAATAGACTAACCCCTATTTCTTGTGAGTATTTTGATGCACTGTACTTAAGACGTGCGGATAAATTACTACATCACAATATGAAGCTCCGAGATCCTTGAACATGCACTACAATCAAGAATAGGTTTTCAAGTGGAGCTTCAAGTTCCAAAATTTCTCTAGAATCATATGAATTAAATGAGGAATTAGAGGGGCTAATAGTTTGGGAGAGAGTATACACACTCCTGGCTGACAGCAATAGAAAGACACAGCAGCAGCTCAACCAAATGAATGAGCAAATGCAACTGATAGCCCACCAATAATAGTACCTAAAAAGGAAAATCCATAAGTCTTGGGAGATGCAAGGACCCCACGTGCCATCTCCAACCCTATCGCCTATGCCCTGTCCATAAGCTTTCTAAACTCCCTCTTTTGTTGTTTTTGATTTTTTGTATTTGTTTGTTTGTTTATTTGTTTCTAGTTTTTTGTGACCGTTGCATTGGAACTTGTTTCATGTTATGGTTTTTTGCCTTAGTAATATGTTCTTTGTTTGTAGTTATCTCATCACACATTGAGGATAATGTGTCTTTCAAGTGTGGGGAGGTAGCTCGATAGCTAAGTAGCTAATTATTTGATGTTTGTGTTTGCTTTGCATTTTAGCATGTCTTGTAGGTTACATATTAGGTTTCTAGTTCTAGGTTTATCATTTTCCCAGCATTTGAATCTTTGAGATAGAAGTTGTTGCCTTGAGATTCTATCATAGTAGTCGGAATAGGATTTAGTCACATGCTTGAAGATTGAATTAGGCCACTTGGATAGAAAGGTGAACCATGCGGATTGGCTTAAGTAGTTGGATATATAGGCTTGCTCAGAAATTGATATTTAAGTGATTAGGTGATGTGTAGAAACATGATGGATTTTCATTTAAGCCTAAGTGAGGAGTTGAACCTATATGACTCTATTCCATAGTCATATCATTTCTTTGATTGTATGATACTCCCATAGGTAGTACCCCTAGAACTTGCCCTGAACCAATTTAAATCTACTAGATCCATGCTAAATAAAAGTGATTAAGGCCCTCGTTCTTTTAGCCCTTGACTTAATGACCAACCGATGTCATTGTCCCTTGCAAATCCCTTTGAGCCTTCAACTTTTTTGTTTCTAGAAAACACCTCATTTTAAACCTTAAACCTCATTAGCCTATCCTATCACAAGTTTAATAGAGTGCTAAATTTGCATTAGTTTGGGATTTTTTACTACAATTCTTTTCTGAGACGTGTTGAGAGGCTTTCTTTGTATTTCTACTTTGAAAGAACATTACATCTAGTCGCTAATGTTAGTTTGTATTTCTTTATTTTTGTTCAAAAAAAAAGAGAGAGGAGGAAAAGGAAAAGAATAACATATAGTAGCAAAAATAAGTTAGAGTAGTTAGTTATATCCATTTGCATGTGTCAGAAATCATTTTTTGTCCTTTTGCATACTTAGTATTCTATGAGTGCTTGTGATGAGCCCTCAAACTCCTTTTTACATACCTTAAACTCTAGCCCCATTACAAACCTTAGCAAAGTCCTTTTGATCTATTTGTGCATGTAATCACTATAGAGAAGAATTGGTGTATTTGCAAGCCTATGATAGTGTACTTTCTTATAGGGAGTCTTGAGCGAAACACCAACCTTAAACACTTGAGTGAAATGAGTGAATTCAGTGAGGAAGATCCATTTTGATTCTATGCTTGCCTTTGATCGATAGTGTGATAACTTGATTTTGTTTATATATGTTGATAAAAACTTGTTATGATGTGTGTAGTAATTGGACATTCGAGTGGCCGAAGTTTGAAAGATTGCATGCTCTTAATCCTTGTGATGATGAATTGATATAATGGATTGGCTGTGTTTGATTTTGCTTGAAGACAAGCAAAGGTTTAAGTATGGGGAAGTTAATAAGTGCATTTGAAGGTTTTGTTTCTAGTTTGTTTTCATGTGTTTTAAGTGCTTCTTTGTGTGTTTTAATTCTAGTTTATTTGATCTTAGCCTCTTTGCATCTTTTCTTGATCTTTGAAGTGTTTAGTTGTTTCTTTATATTATCTAGTGTTTAAGGGTAGTTTTGGAGCTTATTTTTTTAGGATGGATTGATGCACCTTGTTGATGAATTGTGCAGGTATCATATTTGCAACTATGGATACAGAATAGGTAATTTAATGGCACCACTGGGTAGACTTAGAGAATTCAGATAAGTGTTTAGTTGTTTCTTCATTACCTAGTGTTTAAGGGTATTTTGGAGCTTTTTTTTAGGATGGATTGATGCACCTTGTTGATGAATTGTGTAGGTATCAGATTTGCAGCTGTGGATGTGGTATAGGTGATTTAATGGCACCACTGGGTAGACTTAGAGAATTCAGATGACAATGAAATCTAGTAGAGAGGAAGGACAATGTGTGAGGAAGTTGTAGTTTAAATTTCAAGTCAATCGGAGGTCCGGAGAGGAAGTTATGTCTAACAGAGTGAAGAGTGTAGAAAGCTATCAAACAACAGAGCATGATCATGCAACTATAAATGACTACCTCTCTATCATGGTCGTCCTTGTGCATGAGGGTGACAGGCAGAACTTGCCAAAATCAGGTTAAACATGGGCTTTTAAGTGATTTGACCCTCCCTTTGACATATATTAAAAAAAAGGCTCTAAACCCTAGGAGCCTCCATCCATCAACATACCACAAAAAAAAAGAAAAAGTGAGTCTTTTGTAGGCTAGCCAAAGAGGGAAACACATAATCCATCTTGGAAAAGTGGTGATAACATCAAGCTTCAAAGTTTTTCCAACTTTTTGGAGTAGAGAGAAGGAGTCCTTGACTTTACCCAATTTTTATTCTTTTCTCTTTATAACTTTTAGTGTGAAAAACATGGACTTTGTTGGATTGTACGTGAATATGAGTAGCTAAACACTTTGTAGGAGTTGTTCTTGAACTATTTGTGGAACTCTTATTATTTTTTATGCAATGAAAGATGTTTTGTGATATTTATTATTCTTATACCATACAATAAACTGAGAGGGTGAGTGTGGTTATTTGATTTAGGTAGCGTAACGAGAGTTAGCTCCTAATGGATCTAATAAATATTTAGTTTTTTCTAAATAATTGACGAGAGATCTTAGCTATTTGTTAAAAATCACCTATAGGAGTGCTTAAAATCTTGTTGAAGTATCAGGAAAAGTTGGTAAGTCTAGAGATAGCATAGCTAATTCTAATCCATTCAATTAGGGTCAGCTAATTACGCCTTGAGAGAGGGTAGTTGAACATTAGAAAATCTTGGGTCAAGTATAACTAGATCAAGAACACGAGAGGAAAGCAAAATAGGGATAGAGTAACTCCTAATTTTAAACCTTGGCCATCAAATTACTGCACTTTGCCTTAATTGGGTGTTCATTGCTAGTTTAATTAATTTTCATTTAATTTCTATTTTTTAATCTTTTGAAATCGTTTTCTTAAACAAAACTTAACCTAAATTGAGTGGTGTCTAACATCAATCTCTGTGGAACGATATTTGTTTTTAACTACAAATAACGACCCGTATACTTGCAATTTTTGACATAAATTAATAGTTTGGTTTGCGAATGAACAAATGGCCCCTTCAAGGTTACTCAAGTGTTTTCCCATGGAGCTTTGGAGTTAGAAAATGATAAGATGAAACTTTTAAGGTTAATAGGCATAGGTGCAAGCTATACTTTGGAGGGCCATTATCATAAGAAAGGCAAGTACTTTCTTTCCTTCACTCACTCTTTTATGACTGCATATGGAATGGTCAAGCTAATGACCTTAACTTAGCATGTTTGTCTTTCGTTTGCTTTTCTTTGTGTTAGTGTGGTTTTACTTTGATTTTGATAGTGTTTAGTTTGGTTTTGATTGGGTTTTAACTTGTTTCCCCCTTTTATCTCTTATTTTTTGGGTGCTCAATGATGTGTTTTGAGGTTATTTGAAGGGTTTTTGTACATTATAGCTTATTGGAGGACCAAAGGATGAGAGGAAAAAAAGTGCCACCTCCATCGCCCCCACCACCATGAGCCTATCTTACCTTTAATCTCTTTTGTTATTCTTCTTACATTTTATGTTTTGTTTTTTATTGTGTTGTTTTTTGTTTTGGGTGTTATCCTTTTCACATTGAGGAAAATGTGTTGTTCAAGTGTGGGGAGGTAGTCTTTGCATTTGTGTTTGCATTTTTGCATGTGATTTAGGATGCATATTAGGTTATTAGTATTAAGTGTGTCATTTCCCTTACATTTGAATGTTTGTGATGAATGTGTTGCCATAAGATTCTATCATACTAGTTAGAATGAGATTAAATGCATGCATGAACTCATATTAGGCTACTTAAGAGGAGAGTGAACCACTTGGAGTGTTGAAAGTAGTTAGCTGCATAAGCTTACTTAGGGTTTGACACTTAAGCAATGAGGTAGTGTATAGAAGCACAATGGATTTTCATTTGAGCCTATGTGAGGAAATGGGTCTTTATGATTTCGTTCTATAGTCATTTCATTTTCTTGTTTGTGTGATGCTCCTTTACGTAATTATCGTCAAAACTTGCTTTAAATCAGTTTAAATATCCTAGATGCATGGTAAATAGAAATGATTAAGGCCCTTTTTGTTTTAACCATTAACTTAAATGACCTACCCTTTTATTATCCCTTGTTAGCACCACTAAGCCTTTAACCTTTTGTTTTTTGGAATCACCCCATTTTAAGACCCATAGACCTTATTAGCTTACCCAATCATAAGTTAATAGAGTGCTAAGTGATACTTCAGTTTGGAATTTTTTTTGGCTACAAATTTTTTTCTTTCTGAGATGCTTCGAGTAGATTTTAGTGCTTCTACTCTTAGAGCACATTGCATATAGTTGTTGTTTTCTGTTCATTGTTTCTTTATTAATGATAAAAAAAGAAAAGAACAAAATCAAATAACAAAAAAAGAAAGAAAAGAAAAATGAATAATGATAAGGGTAAATTGCATTGTGTTTTAGGGCATAGTTTGATATGTGCTTATCCATTGATATGTGTTTACCCATTAATCATATCATTTAGTATGTGTTTAGGTTAGAATTGTGTTAGTTTGCTAATTATTTAAGTGTTTTATGGGTTAATTTAAGCTTTTGAGTTTAAATATTATATTTTTGAGGTATCTTAATGTGTTTGTTAGTGTTTCAGGGTCAATATTGAAGAACGAAGGAGTTTCGAAAGACATTTGAGCTGAAACAATGGCTCACGATTGTGGCCTACATCGAGCATATGTGTAACCACTCCTAAACTTCACATTTCGAGGGATTTTTTAGACCTTTCGGACCCCAAAAAAACCCTAATTCAACCCTAAATGCGAAAGAACATAAATAGAAGAAGAAGAACATAAAGAAAGAGATTTGGCATTAGCTACTTTTGAGAGAAGCCATACAGTGAATTATCGAGAGATAGAGGAAGAGAAGAAGGAAGAGAGAAGAGGAGAAGAGGTTGACTCAATGTACTTCTCGAATCAAAAGTTTTTTGACGTCGCTATCTCCCATCGTCTTTTCAATTTTGTATTTCTTGTTATTTTCAATTTTATTATTGTATAGAATTGGAATAATAGTTAATGACATGATTTTTGGATGTTGATGTTGCTTCTAAACTCACCTTAAGGGTTTTATCTTTGATTTAATGAAATTTGATTGTTTATGTTTTGCTAGATTTATTGTGATTTAATTTCTTCAATTGCATAATTCGGTGATAAACTGAGATGGTGAATAAAGTACAAAATAATTAAATTGGTCTAACTAGAGTTAGTTGATTTAATTGAACGAGAATTAAATCAAATCGGTAAATTATGCGAAGAGAGATCATGCATAGGTTTTCGATAGTTTATTAGACAACTTTAGATCTAATTAGGGTTTTGGGTAGGTTATTAATTAAGAAATTGCAACTTTCATAATCTGATTAGGGTTTATAAATTAGGGTTAACGATTATTACTCGAGAGAGAGTAATCAAACCTAGGACCGTCTAGAATCAATAATCTAGTAAATCATAATCGATTAAGTTAGCATTAAAGATAGGTAAAATTCTCTTTCTCTCAATTGGTAGTTCCTTAGGTTAATTCTTTAGTGTTCGTTGCAATTGCTAAATTGTTAACATTTTTGCAATTGATTCTTGAATTGATTTGCTTGATTAAATTGCATTCTTATTTAGTTTTGTTACATTTGAATTTCTACGATTTATTTTGGCCTTAGATTTTAGGATTAGAGTATCCCTCCTCGTGGGATCGACACCTTAGGTACTGCGCAAACGACCTTTGTGCTTGTGGATTATCGAGGTTAATTACTTAAAACTTACGCACATCTAAAAACCACGATCAAGTTTTTGGCACTGTTGTGGGAAGGCGATTAGTTTAGTTCTTTAGTCTAAAGCTTTTTCATTATCTTTCTTTTTAAATAATAATAATAAAAAAAGAAAAGAAGAAGTTTTGGGGCTTAAAGTAGAGACATATTAAGACATCTAAGAGTGAGAGTGAGACATCTGAAGAGCTAGATTGTTGGACCCCGTTTTCGGAGCCCAACTATCCAGATATCATAAAACGTGAGCATGTGCATTACCTTGTAGGGTTATTTCCATGAATTCTCTTTGGCCATCATCTGTTCATCTTCATCCATATAACATCCAAAAAAATTTCTTTCGACGATTTGAGACGGTCGGGCAACCATCATGTGAGAGGAAAGTCAAAAACTTCAATTTATAAGAGAAATTTTTTCAGCGTCAGCACTGGAGGGTTCACCACGGCAAACTAAATGTTTGGCTGTGGCGAGACTGGGAAATATTTCCAAGGATCTCGTAGGAAAAGTTAGCCGTAGAATACTAAAGGTTTCGCCGCGGTGAAACTAGGATAGTGTTCCAAGGAACTCTCAGGAAAACTTCGCCACGACAAAGTTACGAGATAGAGGCAGAAGTACCTTTCGGGAAAGGTTCTTTAACTCTTAATCTTCCCAAATTCACTTCATCTAAAGCAATGTCACTCCTTAAACATTCAATTATCAAATTGATTTCATTAAACTCCCAAATCTCAACTCCATTGATTAATCACATACAACAAATTCTCATCTTCCACTATAGCTGTCTTATATGCATCCTGTGCAGCATTACTAACTTATAATGATCATATTTCCTAATCCCAATTTCCAAAAATTTCATACTTTATATCATTGGAAATCTAGGAAGATAATCTATCACTTCCAAGAAGACAACTCTATCTATTCAGCCTAGATCAATACAGATTTGCCCTAGAAGTTAGAACACAAAAATTTTACCCTTATGAATGCTTGAAAATGCAATGTACAAACTTTGAGAGTCATGGGCAAAAACACAATCATATTTCATTATCATCAAAAGATAAGAGTTTTACAAAGCTTTAATGGGCATTTCAAGCCACAA
>JAOTAY010020257.1:0-13053 GCA_025629805.1 Erythroxylum baracoense
GTAGCGCTCCCTTATCTTAGGATATGTGTCGGAATGACCTACGGGCGTCCCGGTGCGTACCCTAGGGTAATGGGGTGATACAATAAGGACCTATATTTAGGAACTTAAGTTAACCTAAGAGCTACATTTAATTTGTGTTTTATAATAGATAATCTATTTCTTCTCATTTTCAGCTGAAGGAGAAGTGAAGAAACATGAGACTACTATGATTTCATATTATGCCCTTATTGGTGGTGATTTTATGGAAAAGAAGTTGAGAAGTTTGTAGAGCAACACATGTACCTACATATTTTCACGTTTGACTCGTTTTTAATGAAAATTTTAAGGTTTTATTGTAAAAATGAGAGAGACATGGTGGAAAAGAGAGAGATATCTAAGAGGACAAGAGAACCAATTTAAAACATGTTGGGAGAAGAATAAAGCAACTTTGGAGGAAAAAGGGGATTCAATCAATATTAAATAAAGAAAAATCATGATTTATGATTCAAAATTTATGAGGACTCATTCTTTTATCTTGTTTTCTTCAGTGTTGATTGTTTAAAAAATTAACTTACTTGACAAAAATGTTAAGAGAGGTTACTACCTGAACAATATGGTCGTTACATGAACCTATATTGTTACCATGTTCAACAAAAGATCATTCTATTTCTCTATTCATTTTTCAATATCTTACCATGTTCTACCTATATTAGCTAACACAAGAGAAATGTGTTAGCTATTGACTTGTGTTAAAAGAAATTGTTATAAAAAAGAAGTTGACAGGGGTATAACGCAACACGAGGGCCAACATGATCCCATATTAAGCTTACATTTGTTATAATTTCTAAGGTTTTGTGCTTAATAGAGGTAGGAGGAAAAAAATATGAAACGCTGAAAAAAGTAATTAGAAGTTGATAAAAAGCATATGGAATTAATAAGAAAACAATCTAGGAGAAAAAATCAAAGGATTCATCGAGAACATTTAGGATTCAAGACATAATAACTTAACCTTATTTCTTATGTTATTGTTTCTTTATTGTACATTTTCTTTGCTTGATTATAAATCTATTGGGATGTAGATTGATAATTATAAATTGCATCGTGTTTTAGGGCATAGTTTTATATGTGTTTAGACGTTAATTCTATCATTTAGAATGTGTTTAGGTTAGAATTGTGTTAGTTTATTTATTATTTGTTTTTTAAGTGTTTTATGGGTTAGTACAAGCTTTTGAGCTTAAATATTATGCTTTTGAGGTACCTTGATGTGTTTGCTAGTATTTCAGGAACAGTATTAAAGAACGGAGGAGTTTCAAAAGACATTCTGGCTAAAACAACAGGCTACGATCATAGCCTAATAGGCTATGATCATGACAAAAAGCTCATATGTGGGCCACAATCATCGTCTGTGTCGTGCAGATATGCAGACGCTCATGAACTTCATGTTTGAGGGATTTTTAGACTTTTTGGACCTCAAACCCTAGGGTTACCCCAAGCATAAAATAGTATAAAAAGAACATAAAAGGAAGAGAAAAAAACTTTTAAATTGGCCACCTTGAGAAGCCTTAAAAAGAGGTAATCTAGAGATAGAGGAATATAACTTCGAAGAGAGAAGAGGAGAAGAAGCTGAATCAAAGTACTTCCCTGATAAGGAGCTTTCCCGACGTCTCTACTTCCTATCATCAATTTTAGATTGTATTTCCTGTTCTTTTCAGTTTTATTACCGTATTGAATTGGATTGAGCAGTTGATAATAGGATCTAGAATGTTGAGGATGTTCTAAACTCACATTCGGAATTTTATTCTTTAATTAATGAGAATCTGATTGTTTATATGTTTATTGGATATTTTTGTGATTTTATTCTTTGATTGCATAATTTGATAATAAACTAAGAGGGTGAATCGAATGAAAAATGATTAAATTAGATTAACAAGAGTTAGGTGATTTAATAGAAACCAGAATTGAATCAGATCCGATATTTGTACAAAGAGAGATCTTGTATAGGTTTCCGATAGTTTATTAGAGAACTTCAGAACTAATTATAGTTTTAGATAGGTTGTGAATTGAGAGATTGCAACCTCCATAATCTGATTAGGGTTTATGATTTAGGGTCAATGGTTATAACATGAGAGAGAGTAATCAATCCTAGGATAGTCCAGAACCAACAATCCAATAATTCATAATCAGTTAGGTTAACATTAAGGATAGGTAAAATTCCCTTTCTCTTAATTAGTAATTTCTTTCGGTTAATTCTTGGGTGTATTGCAAATTGCTTAATAATCATTATTTTGTTTTATTCGTAATTTGATTGATTAAATTAAATTCTCGTATTAGTTTCATTGCATCTTGAATTTCTGTTATTTGTTTCTGGTCTTAAATTTTAGGATGAGAATAGTTTCCTCCCCATGAGATCGACACCTTTGATACTACACTAATGAACCTTGCGCTTGCGGATTATCGAAGGTTAATAATTAAAACTTACACACAACTAAACCCCAATCCCAAGTTTTTAACATCGTTGTCGGGGAGCTGATTAGTTTAATTCTTATAGTCTAAGGCTTTTTCACCATCTTTTGTGGAAAAAAATTAGGCATCAAGTAGACGACACATCAACTTGGATATCACCAGACAACAATGGGGAATCTCAAGAGTTAAATACCAAGAAGAAATAAAAAGAAAAATCATAGAGGATGTATGTTATAGGGAGCAAAGGACTCTTGCAGATTTCATTGAGCCTAATTTAGTTGGGGAAATCATCATCCTTATTTGAACACGTACACTTCAGGGTGGCAGAACTATTTTTATTATTATAATAATGAAAGGATTGCCATCGGACATCAAGACTTATTAGGATTTTAGTAAGACCAATCTAGTTTATGGGATTCCAAGTTGGACAAAATCATGGATAAGCTCACGGATATGGAAAAGAACCAGAAGAGATTGGAAGAGAAGTTTGAGCAAGTAGCAAAAGATCATGCCTCTTCTAGTCACAACCTAGAGGTTCGAATGGGCCAGCTTTCCAGGGAATTTTGTAAGCAAAGTGTGGAAAATTGTCTACGTAGTATGAAAGTAAATTCAATAAAGCCATGTCAAGCTATCACACTTAGGAATGAGGTAGAGCTAAAAGAACCAACAAGAAATCAAACTGAACCCCACCTTATAAAAGACCAAGAAATCAAGAAAGAGGATGAAGAAAAGGATGAAAACCCCCATACTATACACCATATCTTGGTATACCATCTTGAACATCGAAAAAACTTTAGTAAGTGTCTATGAAGAGAACATTATCCTTCAGATTGATATTAAACAAGTGACATTCAACATGAATGGTGTATTAAAGAATCCGAAGGAGGGTGACTCATTCAGGTGAATTGATGTGTTTGAATCTTTAAAAGAGCAAAAGGAAAAAGAACATATGAGAATGGACATCAAGTTTGAAGATGAAAGTCTCTGTTCATAAAGCAAAAAAAAAGAAAAAGAAAAGGGAGTGACTAAGGAAGAATAACAGCAACTTACCCTTTTACTAAACAAACTTTTAGACTTACTAGAAGATTCAGGAAGTTTCGTTATTCCCTATTTTATTAACAGTTTATTAGTGAAAAGGACATTACTGAAATTAAATGGTTCTCTCAACTTCATCAATATTGTCCTCTTGATCATTTTGCAATTTGTAGCTTACTAATAGGCTACAAAATTGATGTTAAACAAGAAGGGTGGAAGCAAGTCACTCATAATTGATCTAGGTTGAGCTTCTAAGGATGCAAAGTCAAGTTAATGTAAATTAGCACATTTAGTAGTTATATTTAAATTGTTGTGTAGTTAGTATTGTTTTAAATTCTAAAATAAGTTTTGAATGGTTTGGATTACTAATTCTTTTACTCTCTTGAATCACTTATAAGATAGGGAAACACTCTCGATGTTAGGCAGATTTGGTATCAACACTATCGCCGTCGCCACCTCCATCACCATAAACGGTTTCATGGTCTAACCATTTTCTTTTCATTTCTTTAATATTTTCTTCATATTTTTTTCATATATATTTTTTTATTTCCCCCTGAGTAAATCCTTAAGTAGTGGAAGAACCTTTATGACTTCTCTTACCCGAGGACTGACCTTCTCTAATAAAACCTCTTCATTGATGGTACTCACTTGCTATAAGAGAGTAATTGTTGCTAGATGCTCTTTGATCGAATCATTTAAACCATCTTCAAACTGATGACACCGAAACTCCTATGTAAGTATGGGTTTAGGTGCATACTTGTTGAGTTGATTAAATTCTCTGTCGTACTCAGCAACAGACAGGTTTCTCTGCTTCAGGTTGAGAAACTGCTTCCACTTCTCCTTTATATTGGCTTCCAACACATACTTAGCTTTAATCTCTTGGGAAAGAAATCCCAAGTCAGAAGCTTCAGTAATTGAGGATAGCTCAGAATAAAATTCCACCATTCATAGGCTGCTCCTCAAAGAAGGGAGACAACACAGTGCACCATCCGTTCAGGTGGGCAACTAATTTCATCTAATACCCTCTTCACTTTTTCTAACCAAAATTATGCCTTTTCAGACTCCTCCAAAGATGTTCCAGTAAATTCCCAACTCTATACTTTCGCAACTGATCAATTGGAGCTTTGAGTATGGTTATACGATGTAATAATGTCATTATGTCTTTCGACAACTTAAACAAAGCCTCCCCTTGAGCTGGAGGTGGAGGACGTGGCACTTTAGCTTCACCTCGATTGACCCCAAAGGGTCTCAATATAGATGAATGAGATCGCACAGGATTATTACTCTCTGCAAACTCATCAACAGCTTTATGAGATCTTTCCATACCCAAATCTAAAACCAAAACATAGGACAACCTGCAAGCCAAACACAACTCTTATATCCAAGTATAAGCAATAGTTAGGTGCTGGTTAAACCAAAAAAACCTGAACCTTACTCTAATACCAAACGATGTAACACCAACATACACCCTAGAAGGATATGCAAATGCCACATAAAATAGAATTAAAACATGTCAAACAATCCAAACACTTCCAGAAACTCAAGCAAACATACATTACATGTCATTAGATGTTATTGTAAACAAAACAGATCAAACATATTGTACTATTCTAAATACATGCCATAAGTTTCAAATCCATCATGTATTAAGGTTATTACAAAGCATTAATAAAAAAAATACAAGATGACTCATTACATTGAAATACAGCTTAAACTTAAACACAAATATAAATCTTCCAAAACAAAACACATCCTTCTTTGGTGCCTTAGATCTTCTTATTAGAACCTACATGGAGGAAAAACCACCATGCTAAACATTTATCTTAGTGGGGAATAACTAAACAAGACATAATCTGACGACTATTTCTAACAATCGTCTAGCATTCAAATGCACTGAATCATGTCAAATCAGATACAACCTTTAATTGTTCAAATTAAAGAACAATCCAATATTATTTGCATCAGAACAGAATATAACATATCAGAATAGGATATACTTGCCTCAGAAAAAAATTTACAAATATTTGAACAAAATATTATAATAACAAAACAGAACTTTAAGTATCAGAATTGAACTTGATTGTGTCAAAATAGAACTTGATTGTATTAGAACAGAACTTGATTATATCGTAACAGAATTTAGTTGTATCAGGATTGAACTTAGCGTATATCATAATTAAACATATATCAGAACACAAAATAAGTTATCCTGCTAATCTTTTTATAGAAGTGGGTAACAAAACAAGAATAAAAGATACCTATGATTGGTATCACAGAACAGGAGAGACTTATGCCTCAGTAACAGAAGACACCGAAGTGTCAATATCAGGAGACATCGAAGTATCACAGGAGCAGTTGTAGTCCCTTCTAGGCATGCCTATTTACCCACGACTAGGACTTGGTAGTTTTAAAACAAACCATTTCATATTTCAAAATCATATATAAAAGATGTGGTGCATAACATATGTCTTTATTCCACTTTCCTCAAATTGAACATATACATGCATATCTAATTAAACTTAACATACCTTATAAGCATAATCATTTGTAACATTCTACCATTAAATGTGTTAAATATTTACACATTACATATAATTACATAAATTTCCTATTTATAAATAATCATATTTAGTTCACATCGCATAAACCCTTTGAAACACATTTATATTCATAAGGACACATTCATCCTTGAACACACCATACATTTCAACATTAGACACGTTATTCACTAACCACACATTCTTTAAGTAATTACCTTAATTAACAATCCATAACTAAATTAACTTTTACTCAAAACATCATCTAGGTTCATTTTTAACCTCAATTAAGTTCAATTAAACCATTATTAAGTACTTTAACCTTATATAATCCGAAAATTATCTAAAACTAACATTTTCTCCTTCCTAAGTACTGCCCAAGACCGTAGGAATGAGCCACATAAATCCTACAATGAAGGTTCACTCACCCACGACCTTCATTTTGCGTCAAAACTTTACTCCTTCACACTCCATCCAATACACCTTCACGAAAGACCATCAATTTCACTTCAATTCTACCTTATCCATGCTTCAATCCTTTATCAAATTCCCGTCCAAACCCAATTCAAAAATCATTCATTAGATAACTCACAACTCATTATCTTTTATACATCAAAACTAAAGCAGAACTTGTTAAACAAGAATTATTTTTCCAACACTCAATTATCAACATCATAATACATATTTCATGCCAATTCAATTATCATAAAACTTGTATTAATAGATGCTATCAAGTTTAAAATTCCCTTACCTATTTAACTTCAAATTTTAACTCCAAAGAACCAGCTAATCTATCCTTTCCCAAGAAACCAATACACATCCAAAATCAAGGTGCAAATCTTAGCACCAAGAAAATAGGATAGAAGATAACGTAATCTACTTCCTTGATGCAATATCTAGCAAGGATTTTAAGTTTTGATAATCCGAATTAAAGCAAAAATCTCAAAGTGATGAGTGTAAAAGAGAGTTTCGGTGGAGAGGCGCAAAGTGAAGAGAGAAGGCCAAAACATCAAGAATGAAGGATGATTCACCACCTACCTAACTCTCTGGATGCTAGGTGTTCTTGATTTAATCAAGCCACATGTCACATATGAAGGTATGTTACTTGTGCTTCAATGAAGCCATCTACATGTCTTCATGTGCGGCTGCCAAATGTCACAATTCAGTTAGGCCACTTGTCACTTAACCAATGTTGCCAAATGTCATTCAAAGTATAGGCTTAGTCATATTAATTTTCATGTACCAACTTATCTAACTACTAGACATTTTCCTAATCCAAATTTCCATTTTAATACCTCAATTCTTTAATGTTATTAATTAATTCCAACTCACTAAGTTGATCCATTAACCAAATTCAAATTGAAGTCAAATTTCAAAACATATACAATTCACGATCATATCACAATATCTAATACTTATACTTTCATGAATATGTAACATTTCAACTAGGATATAATTTGGGGCCTTATACTATGGAAGAATAGAGGAGTTTCGGAAGACATTATGTTTGAAACAACGTCCAGGCCACAATCGTGAAGGAAGGTTCAGATGTGGGCCACGATCATGACCTGTGTTAGGAAAACGTACAGACACTCACGAACTTCATGTTCTGAGGGATTTTTTAAACCTTTCAGACCCCCAAAAAATCTTAGGGTTACCCAAAACATAAAAGAGTATAAAAAGAACATAAAGAGGAAGAGAAAAAAAAGCTTTTGGATTAGCCACCTTGAGAAACCCTAAAGAGAGTCATCGAGAGATAGAGGAAGAGAAGAAGGAAGAGAGAAGAGAAAAAGAAGTTTACTCGAAGTACTTCCCGGATAAAGAGGTTTCCCAACATCGCTGCCTCCTGTCATCTATTTTAGATTGAATTTCCTATTCTTTTTAGTTTTATTATTACATAGAATTGGATTGAGCAGTTGATGATAGGATCTAAAATGTTGAGGATATTTTAAACTTACCTTCGAAATTTTATTCTTGAATTAATGAGAATCTGATTGTTTATATGTTTATTGGATGTTATTATGGTTTGATTATGTTATTTCATAATTCAATAGGAAACAGAGAGGGTGAATCAAATGAAAACCTATTAAATTGGACTAATGAGAGTTAGGTGATTTAATAGAAACCAAAATTGAATTAGATCGGTAATTTGTGCAGAGAGAGACCTTGTATAGATTTTCGATAGTTTGTTAAAGAACTTTAGAACTAATTAGGGTTTTGGATTGGTTGTGAATTAAGAGGTTGCAACCTTCATAATCTGATAAGGTTTATGATTTAAGGTTAATGGTTATTACTCGAGCGAGAGTAATCAACCCTAGGATAGTCTAGAACTAATAATCCAATAATTCATAATCAGTTAGGCTAGCATTAAGGATAGGTAAAATTCGCTTTCTCTCAATTGGTAATTTCCTTTAGTTGATTCTTGGGTGTGTTGCAAATTGCTTAATATTCAGTATTTTCATGTTTGATTCTTAATTTTATTAATTGAATTAAATTTTCTTATTAGTTCCGTTGCATCTTGAATTTCTGTTATTTGTTTCTGGCTTTAGATTTTAAGATGAGATTAGTTCCCTCTTCGTGGGATCGACACCTTTAGTACTACGCTAACGAACCATGCGCTTGCAGAATATCGAGGGTTAATAATTAAAACTTACACACATCCAAACCCCAATCATAGATCTAGGTGGGATGAATGCTAGAATTGTGCTTTGAATTGATTTTTTATTTAATAAAAGATTTTATTTTCTTTATAATTATTCTTATTTATTTTTTTTCTGTTGAATCAAAGGAGCAAACACAAAAGATTCAATTTCATATTCATATATAGGATTAAAGTAGTGAACCTAGAAGATCTTATATATAATTAATTCATAGCATAAATAATAACGGTTGAATGGCATCCTAAATGTAGGACCATGTGAGCTTTCTAAGTTAGAGTGAAATAAATCATAGGAATTTATAGAAAGAATTAATGCATTCTTAAAGGAGTTTTAATTTGAGAGAATTTTTGTTCAGAATACTTAAGGATATGTATTGTACACCTTGACAAGGAGTGCAGTTATAACTAATGTTTTAAAAATTGGACCAAACATCAAGCTAGTTAAAGGAAAGGTTTAAGGTTTAAAGGTTCAACTGGTATTAAACTACTATAAAACCGTTATATAATAAATAATAAGTAAATTTTATAAAAATATTTAAAAATATTTTTGAAATAAAAATATACAAATGTATATTATTATATAATAAACTAATAATATATAAATATAAGTCTAATATAAAGCTTAAAATAACAATAAAAATCAAGATTGTATTTCTGAAGGAGATTGTGTCTCATCTTCTTCAAAAGCACTAAATTTTCTAGCATTATCTAAAAATTCGTAAACTACGTTTTTATCTAAAGTATTTGCATCATCTTCTTTTATTGCATTAAATAAATTACAAATTAGTAATGTATGAAATTATTCTCAATTGTAAATTTGTAATACATTATACTTTTAACTTAAATATAATCAAAATAAGATATAAAATGACCATCAATAAATGTTCTTAGTTCATTCGTTATGACAAATGCATTTTCTTTATAAATCGCCTTTTCAAGTTCATTATAATCAAGATCAAGCGATGGTTCTTTTTTTCGATCAAAAAATCCGTATGTTTAGTACAATCAATATCAGCTAGATCATATGTTCTCTTTTTACTAACTGCTCTGAACATATAACAGAGAAATTGTAAAGTCAATAATAAAAATAAAATTATTGAAAAAAGCAAAACTATAAAATACATGCTCTTCATTCTTAGATTATAAGTAACGTAAACAAGGTCATTAAGTCTTTGATGTTCTTAACAATTTCGTTTCTTTGTATGAATACATTCAAAAACACTCCAATTGCATTCATAAACTGATGTAGAAGTTGTTCTACTGAGCAATCTAATAGCGATTTTTCTCAATGTTCGAGCACTGTCATCGAATAATCTCCAAAACTTATATATATTTTAAATTAATAATTATGAAAACTAAATATTTATTATTAATAAGTAAAGAATGAATTAAAAGTATAAAAAATTACCAGGTTACATTTTTTTATCATAAGTTCTCTCTTTGTTAATGATCTAGCAAAACTCTCTAAACCTTAACGATACAATTTAATTTCATTTATCGCTTGTCATTGCTCTTTAATAGAGAAAATACCTTTGCATTCAATCATATCAAACAGGTAGCTCATAATAGTATTTGTACATGCGTCTCCACTTTATAAGCAACAAGGATTGAGAAAATAAGCTGCTAAGTGGATCCTTTGAGTAAGATGCTTATCCCATTGTATGTCAATAATATCTATATAAGGCTTGTGCAATTTCTCCTTTCCTTTAAAAAGATTTATAATTTTTTTGTGAGCTCTATATATGCCATCATTTATATATGTCAAAGATGGCTTCTCATCTGAGTCAACAATCCTCAACAACCTTATAAGCGGAGCAACAATCTTCACAATGATCAAGCAAGCATCCGAAAATTTATTATCTAGAATAATAACACAAACTTCTTTTCCTCTTTTAGCCTTTGATAACTTATGGCTTGAAAAGTGTTTACTTGTCACTAAATTTTGAAATAGTTGCTTATTTTCATAAATAATTTTTAAAGTAATAAACGTAGTTCCAAACCTTGTAACAGCAGGACACACGATCTCAACCCAATCTTCTTGCTTTCTTAACCATGACAAAAATGTGATATGATTATACAAAAAATTGTAATCTTAGATGCGCATGAATCAAGACTAGAAGTATGAATCATACCACTATATCTTTTAAAATAAGATTTATACAATGAGCAGTGTATGGAGACCAATAAATATGTCCATACTTTGATTGTAATAAGTACCCAACTGATACATAATTATTTGTATTATCTGTAACAAAATGCATAGCATTCTTTCGTCTAACCCACTCGACAATTTTAGAAAATAACCCAGATAAAGCATTAGCACTTTTTACCATATTAGAAGCATCAACATATTTGATAAAAGTTGTTCCAATATTACAATAAATCAAGAAACTAATCAAGGTTCTTTATCTTTGATTAGTCTACCCATATGCCATAGTAGTGCATCATGTTGATTTCCAGCTGGACTTATATGTATCAACAGTTAACTAACATTCCTTGTTTAAATATTGAAGCAAAGGCACACACATCTTATAATCTATTGCCTCTTTAAAATATGGTGAATTTAAAGCATTTAAAGGAATGCATAAATGATAGAACCATCTAGCCCATACTCTTTTACATCGCAAAACATCATCCTTATCAGTCAAAACACTTTTTAGACTAGGTTGAGGGCTAAAAGCCCAAATTGGGGCCTAACGTTTTTGAGTTTGATCAGATTAGGATTTAAACTTGTAACTTGCTCAATGAAGGTCTAAACTTTCATGAGTCTACTCAATTTAAGGCTTATTTGGACAAAAATTAGGAAGTGTCATACACACTCCATTATAGCTAAGTCAGTTAGTCTTTAAATGACACTTTAAAAATATATGTAGATTTTCAGGAAACAAAAAATACAGAAACCCTAAATTTTTTTCAACTTCTTCCTCAACAAAGATGGCAGGTGGGTCATGTCCTATTATAAAGTGCTCTTCCTTTTTCAAAATTTCTTTTAGGATGTCCTATTATTTGACAAAAAAGGGGGAAATCTTTATTCTCGTCTTCTACTTTTGAAAATTGGGTTATTTTTATATAATATGATGTAAATAGTTATTCAATAATGGCAATAAATAATGACATTGGAGATCAAAACGAAGGTGATTACTATTTTTTTAGGTTATGGTTATATCATCTTAATTTGCTTTGTGATATATATCAAATGAAGTTTTGGTTTTTGTTTCCAGTCCTGAGACTTCAGTTGCAACTTATATCTGGAACTTCTTAGGTGGGCACTCTAAGGCTCGACCATTTGGCAATGCTGTTTTTAATGGGGTGGACTTAGACATTAAAGGAGGCACACCATTTTACTGGGACGATCTCTCCAGGTTCCTGCCAAAATACAATAAAAGAGAGAGGAAAGTGTACCTGACAGTAGCTCCTCAATGCCCATATCTTGACGCTTGGGTAGGAAAAGTGTTGGCCATAGGTTTATTTGATTACATTTGGGTTCAATTCTATAACGATGCTCCTTGCCAATACATTAATGGGAATGTAAAAAATCTTATAGCTGCCTGGAAGCAATGGACATCAGGAGTTCCTAAATTAAAGATTTTCTTGGGTCCACCAGCTTTCCCTAACACTGCCAAAAGTGGGTATATTCTAGTACTTGATCTGCTTTCCAAGATACTTCATATAATTAAAAGGTCTCGCAAGTATGGAGGTGTCATATTGTGGTCAAAATATAATGATCTCGTGAATGGATATAGTTCTGCAATCAAAAAGCACATCTGAAAACTTATGGTGCTTCTTTGTTCGATAAGTATATAATAGTTATGCACTTTAAATGTCTAGTGATGCACCTAATAATATGAAAATTATTAATACACACATTTGTCTAATAGTTACCTTTATATTAAAAGAATCATAAGCTAATGTGATTATTATTCTTTCAAGCAGGGAAGGAATAAAATCTAAGATGCAAGAAATAATTTTGAAAAATTGTTAATACTCTTACAAAATGTAACAAAAATGATATTTGCTGGCACTGCTGGATAGCAAAATGTTGTTGGCATTAGAGGCTGAGGTCTTAAAAGAGAGAAAGAATCTTGAAATAGGTAGTGGAACAATATAAATGCATAACTAAATCTGGCGCGAAAATCGCGATGGTTTATTTAATTTGTAACAAAACAAATCTACTGTTGTATCGGCAATTTGCCTTCTTTTTCCCAACCAATGTATTCAACTATTTCCATAAATTCTCAATAAAGATGTGATTCCTTTAGGAACTTTGTCTCTATTAATTTGTAACATTAACATATATTTCTCAGACAAGTATCTAATTCTTTACAAGGTAATTTTTTGTCAATATTTTTAGTAAGTAATCAGCTTTTTTGTATACGTAAG
>JAOTAY010020258.1:0-13047 GCA_025629805.1 Erythroxylum baracoense
TAGTTTTTCTTTTCATTTTAATTATCCTTTAGGCCTTAGACAACTTAGAATTCAATTAGTTCACTAACTCCTCGAGGGATCGACACCTCTTATACTACACTCATGATTCATGCATTTGCGGTATTTTGAGTGTTTCAAATAAATTAAAACTTGCTCAACAAGAGGCTATTATTTTTTTCAGGAATTTAATTAAAATTCTAAATTTAAGCTTCTTATCAATTCCCTTTTAAAATATTTCATCTCCAACCAAATCTCTGATGAAGATAAGAAGACACGAGCAAACTAGTTAGCCCAATGGAGATTGAAAAGGTGATGTTTGACATAAATCCATCAAAAGCCCCATGATCAAATAATCTGAATGGATACTTCTATTAGAAAACCTAGCCTCTTTTAAAGACTATAGTTACATAATACATCATAGAATTCTTCAAAAAAAAGTTATGATGCTTAAGAAATTAAATGATAATATCCCTTACTTGATTCCAAAAATAACCAATCATAACTTTTGGAATGAATTTAAACCTATCTCCTATTATAATTTCTTATACAAGATCAGCTCTAAAATTGTTGTTAACAGAACAAAGAAGTTCCTCAAATCTGTAATCAGTAACTCCTAAAGATCCATAACATAGTAGAGATCTATTGGAGATAACATCCTTTTGTCTCAAGATCTTTTCAAAAGATATTCCAAGAAGAATGTCCTTAAAATTATTTTAAAAAGGTTGACTTTTACAATGCCTTTGACACATTCAATTAGGAATTCATTATACACTTAAATAAGGCTTTCAGTTTTTGTAAGAAGTTTAGAGATTGGGTAAGATTATGCATCACTACCACTTCTTTCAGTGTCTTAGTTAATGGAGAGCTAGCTATTCTATTTCTAGATGTAAGAGGGTTAAGGCAAGGTAACCCTTTGTCACCTTACATGTTCATCCTTTACATAGAAGCATTAAATAGGTTGATTAAGAGAAAAATCAATACATAATCTAACTTTTCATCTAACTTTAAGTTCTATAGTAAACACAAGAAAATGGGATTGGTTTTTCTTATGTTTACAAACAACCTAATTCTACTTTTAAAAGCTCATTATGCTTCAATAAGTCTATTGATGGATTCATAAAATGTACTCAGAGAAATATCAAAGTTGGAGGTTAATAAGTAGAAAAGCCACCTGATTACCTCAAAGAGTGCTCAATTGAAAAAGGGATGGCTAACAAATATCTTAAGTCTCTAAACACTGAATTCATCCTTTAAATAACTAGGACTATCCATCTCTACAAAAAGGATTAAATTCAAAGATAGTATAGCTTTAATTAAAAAGCTACAAAGGAGAATATGAAGCTAGTGTAATAAAACACTATTCGGTACAAGGATAATTGTATTTATAAAAACAATCACGAACTCCCTTTAGGTGTACTAGTATTTTCACTTCTTTCTTTCAAAGAGTGTGATAAGGGAATATAAAGAAGCTATTAAGAACATACCTTTGAACATGAGTGAAAGTAGGATCGTTTCCTTCCACGATTCCCTGGTAGGAAGTATATAGACCACTAAGGGAAAGAGGACTTTACTTTACTAGGATTAGTAATAGTAATAAAGCATTCCTTGGCAAAAGGTTCTAGTATCTAATGAATAATAAAACATCTCTATGGGTGAAATGGATGGAGACCTATAACCTAAAAGGCATAACCCCTTAGGAGCTAAAGACAAACCCTTACTATTCATGGTTTCTTAAAAATTTATTAAGCTAATAGATGAATTAAGAGGGCATTTTCAGGGTAAAATTAGAAATGATAAAACTACCTTCCTCTTTGATGATAATTGGAGTAAGCTAGCCTCAATATACCATAGCGTTATACGGCTATCATTTGGTAATATATTTATCTTAAACTCTAAAGTCAAAACATGGATAAGTAGTAATGAATGGCAATGAGTATCTGATGATGTCATGTAACATTTACCAGATCATTAACTTAACCATATGAGACAAGATAAATACATATGTTCGGTTCATAGTTTTAGTAGATATACTAATAGCTCTACTAAGGAATTACTAAGAGATAATGGTACAATGATAGAATGATAGAGATTGAGTTGCAACATACTCCCTAAGGTTTCCTTTTTTGTGGCTTCTAATTAAAACAAAGACCTTACATTAGACATAATCAAATTTATAAATTTCTTTTGCATATGTTTGATATGCAAAGAGGATTTGGAAATAATTCAGCATTTATTTTTCAATGGTAGAGTCATTAAAGAAATATGGCATGCAATCACGGATGTAGTTCAAATGGATTTCCTAGATTTGAACTATAAAGAGATGGCTTGCATGTTACATAAAAGTAGATAACTTATAAGAGGGGAATGTGTGGCAATTGAAATTATATTCAGTCTAACCATCTTACCTATGGAAGGAATGGAACAACATATATTATAAGGGAAGTGAGAGAAGCAAAACACAAATGAAGATTGAGCTTACTAGGTGTATCAGAGAACAACTTCTGGTATCTATCGACATCAAAAACTACAATCAAAGAATCTTAGGTTAAAGAATATAGTTGATCATCTATAGATAGGTGATGAAAAAACTAAAATTGTCTAAGCAACGTACCTCAATTTTAAGGATGACTCTTAATAGAAAAAGAAGATTATGTAATCACTCATTTATCCTCACTTAGTAATTTGGTAGCTTCTAATGTCTTACTAAATATATAGGTCATTTTACCTAAAGCTAGACTTGTAAGACCATTTGCAACTCCATTATGAGATTTCTTACTAATGTTTATTTTAAAATTTTAAAAATGAATTTTATTATGATGATTATGATCTATATAATGGATTAAAGTTAAGAGCAATGTTAATAGTCATTTGAAACTATAACCTAACTGAGTAACTTGAGGTACTCATGATATTTATCATTATGTCAAAAGGTTAAGATGTCATTTTAAACAAGCTCATCATGCTCCATAATTACTTTTAAAAAATAATTGTGTTAGTTTGTTTTCAATTATTAATTACCTATTAGTTAAAAATTTACTCATTTTATGTATAGTTTCTATAAAGGTTTACATTTTTTAAATTGCATTGGTAATTAAAAAATTGTTAGGTTATATTAAGATTAAATTATAAGTGGTGTAATTTTCAAAAAACTTAAGTAGTTTATAAACAATATGATTAAGAGAATAATGATCACTCTTATCTATTTTAGTTGAGTTGTTGTATATTTTTGGAATTGAAACTTGCTTAAGTTGATAGTTATTGATATTAATTTGCTTAAGGATAAGCAAAAATCTAAGTATGGAGTTACTTGATGTGCATGTAACAAAAATATATATTACATATTATTTGTTACTTTTTCCATCCAACTTTCCTTAATTTGATCGCTTTTATCTTATGTTTTAGGTAATTATGGACATATTGCTTAAAAATGATGTTGTTTAAAGATTAAATGTATTTTAAAGGTAAAATAAGAAGAAAGATCATCATCAATTAAATATGATCTCAAATATAAGCATATTATAGATTGTGTCAAATAAAGTGCAAAGAATATCGAATATAGCATGGTACATAATCGTGTGCGATGGAATGTTCCTCTCTTTAAAAATATAAAGTGAAGATAAGACTTAATGCACATACAGATGGGGGTTCATGTCATATAATGGATAATTTATGAAGGAGTATATAAGTACAACACGGGCGTGTTTGTCCTTGTATTTCTCTCTAAACAAGGATTATCCAGACATATTCCCAGATTATGTATATGACAAAAAACTTATATAAATGGTGGTATAAACCCTAATTAAGGAGTCTCCCTTTTATTTATTTTTAGTTCTTTTCAATTTATAATTAGGGTAAGTAATTGTTGGAGATAGAAAAGCCTTATAACATGATAAGTAGTCATCTTAAATAAGGAGAGATCTATAACCACATTAAGAAATTGATATCTTCATTGGAAAAACCACTTATGTGAATTCTTCAAATTTGTTGTTTGATTTTACTATTTTAAAGTTGATTTGTGGCTAACTCTATTTACCTTTATATAGGTCGATCTCATTATTTTTATAAAAGAGTTTTATGTTTGTGTGATATTTATGTTAAACTTAATGTTGACTAGGTACAAATGAAAGCTTAAACCTCATATAGTTTTCATTAGATGTTTTTTAAAAAGCCTACTTGCATATTAACCTAGGCACTGATAGTGATGATTAAATAGGTGGTAAAAGTAAAACTACATAATGTTTCTAATGTTAAGGTGACCTTTTATCAAGTTTCATGAAACTTAGAGCATTTTTAAAGGTGTTACTCGTATGAAAATATCAATTAATCAATTGGGATAGTTAGTTGTACATCAAGAGGTGAAATTTTATTACAATGTGAGACTTTGATAATCCAAATATTAAAATCTATAAGTAACTGAATCAGTAGTCTAAAATGATGCTAAGGAGAATTCTATTATAAATGTTATATCATATTCAATTCCTTCTTTTTTATTAACTACTTATGATATTTCTAGTGTATCTTAATATATTTAGTTTAATTTAGAATTATGTTAATCAACCACAATTTTAATTATTAAATAAATAATTGTAATTGTAGAATGGTTAGACTTAATACTCTTTATCCTTCTACGATTGACACTCTACTTATCACTACACTTGTAAAATGACATGGCCACTTACCTATAATCTTGTACTAATATAGTAAAGAAAACAAAAAAAATTGTAAACTAAAAAAGATATAAGTTGAAAAAAGTTTAAGAACTAATCCCCATAAACCTAAGTTTGTACGTGCACCTAAAATATGTTGACCTCTTTCGCTTGTAGGTGAATATCAAATGGCATTAAATAAATACCATCAATTTTTATCACTTTCATCTATGTCAAATAAGAATAATAATGGTATCACCAACAATAGATTTCAAAAATAAAATCACCAAGATTTCTTATATGATTTAGATAAAGAGATTGATATTAAAAGACCAATTGTTAAACAACGGAAGGAAGAGAAGAATTTAAAGATTGGTTATATAAAAGAAAGGTATACATTTGCTCTTATATTGATAATATTTGAACATAATAACTTGGCAAGCATATTTTGGGAGAGAAATCATTGTTTTTTTTAAAGTTAAATGAATTGTAATTAATAAAGAAATGTACAATAGAGTTCGTGACTAATAAAGCAAAAGATGAAAGTCTCCTCTTAACACAATGACACTGTATGAACCAAGCAAGCCTACATTAGCAAACATCTTGACAATTCTGCTTCTAGCATAAATTCGTTTATCTCTTTTCCTTACGCCACTAGAGCATACCAAATTAGGGAAGGGAGGGAGAGTGTTCGTTTTCCTCTCTAATCCACGCTACAGATAGCTTGCTCAGACCTTAGGAAAGCCCTTCTTCCATCTTTGAGCAGTTAGTTCTCGATTAGGGTTACATACATGTAGATGGAAGAAATGTTTATTGATCTTTAAATTAGTATATAAGTTTTTAATAATTTTTTTACTATCTAAAAAGTACTTTATATGTAATCTTGAACCATATATAGAGATTTTTAAGAGGGGAGAGGGGAGTTATTTATTTTTCTCTTTTGATGCTTATATATTTATATATCATATACCCAAGGAAAACAGGGGAAGAGCATAATGATATTGAAACTATACATATATATATATATATATGCATAAAGGATGCTTACTCAATGTATTGTTTTTTCATAATATGACCAAATATTTTTATCATAAAAGAGGGGAGGATTGTTGGACTAAAAGAGTTTCTAACCTATGATTTTGAAGATAATGAAACACGTTACTACCAATAAATTTTTCCTTAGTAGCGTTATTAAGTTAATATATGAAAGATTAAGCTCAATGGAAGGGTAAAGTAAGCAAAAAAGCTAATTAAGTCAATTAAAAAATTAAAGGTTAAAGAAAATGAGCACAGAAGAGCGCATATGCAACTTATGAAAGTTTCAAGGAAATTCAATTGAAAAAATAAAAATAAGGAAGAATCAATCATATTAAGATTTAAACAAATTATTATAGAACTTCTTACCACCTTATCTTGGTCACTTCAATGAATTAGGAGCTTAATAATTACATGATCATTTACACTTATAGTATATTGTATATATTTTGTCAAAATAAGTGAAAATTTTGGAAAGGTTTTAAAAGAAAACCTCTTGATGCATCAAAGTTCTTCTTAAGAACCTTTGAAATAGTTTTAGATCAATTTTTAGTCAAAGGACTGCATTTTGATGTTTGAAAGAACTAAGTGCCAATTTGGATGAGCATATATAAGTAGAGCTTTTGTCAATAGAGCTTTTGTCAGTAGAGTTTTTCTGAGAAGAGCTTTTCTAAAAAGCCAGTTGATTGTTTAGCTGTCAATTAAAAAAACAGCTTTTTTGAAAATGCTTCATACAGTAGATTGTTTGGCAACATAAAATAAAAAGCACTTTTATGAATTTTGACTATACTCTATTTTGTAATAAAAATTATTTATGCATATAAATAATATTTAAAGTATATTAGACAATATGCAAAGCACAATATATATTATGTTTACATTTGATTTGAAATAATTCAACTACTATTAGGTCTTTCATGAATGGAATGAGTTTACATTTACTTTAGAATTGTTTGACAAATTTACTTCCATGTTGTAGGAAATATTTAAAGAGATGCCTCATTTTCTTGTAGGAAATAAAACTAATATCAAAACTAAATATTAAAATATATAAAAATGCTAAATAATATTATAATCCCAAAATAATTATTCAAGTTGAGTAAATTGTTAAATACATAATAAATTATGCATTTTATTGTAGTATAAGAAGATTTTCAATATGTTCCCTCGCATCATTCATCTCGTTATTTTATGACTCGTCTAAATGATTTTCTTCAACGTCTTCATTTTCATTGATTTCTTCATTGATCAAGATTTCTATCATTCCACTCCGCTTTAACCCTTTTTTGTCAATTTATCCCCACCTTGAATATCTTGATTTGGATTTGACATTTTCTATCAACCACGAAATCCCCACTGCATATAACAATGAATTAAGCAAGTATAAGAAAATATAAAAGCATAACCAAAATGACATAGATATATGCGAAGTTGATATACTAATCAGGTACAATACATCATAATCATCATCATCATCGATACAGTACAGGCTTTGTTGGACCAAAAAATTCAAAATTCACGTTCTCAGTAGCACAATTTAGGATTTAGAAAGAATTTCCAAAAGATTGCAAGAAGCTGACATCATTAAGTTACATATGTTCTTAGTTCCAGTCTCTTTAAAGAGCATAAAAACTACCGAAAATCCTTTGTATATCTGCTAAAACTATCGAAAACTTTGTATATCTAATAGGCATGAAAAAAACTTGCATGCATCGAGGGAATTTCATGACTCTGAGTTATACATTTTAGTTATAAGAGGATCAAAACAAAAAGTTTTCACTATATAGTGAAGAAAAGGGTAATAAACTTCAGCATCTAACCAACTAATTCTTTTCAAGTAGCAGTTTATTGTGACCAAAAAAATCCATCACAAGAACCAACATAATCACTTTTGAATATAAATTTCACATCTTTGGTCCATGATCCACATGTTGATGAGGAAAGCAAGTCATCTCTTTTGAGCCTCATTCTACCATTGTCACTTAGTTAAAACTTTAACCATATTACAGACATAAAAGCTTTTTAGTGACTTTTGGCCAAACTAAAGGGTATCAACATTTTAAGCATCTACAGGTCCTAATGTATTAAGATTCTATGAAGTTCTTATACAGATCAATAATTTGCCACCAAGGTATTGCAGATTAACCATCTCAATAAGTTCCAAATAACTACATGTTCAATTTTTCAGGTATATACCTTTTTTAATGATGTGAATGAACATGTGCAGAGATCATATATCAGATGGGAAATGGACAATTCATGAATTTGTTCAGCAGCAAAATCATGAGCATAAACAAACACAAAACTTTTGTAAGTAAATAATGGATCTTTATGGGATAAGAACTACAAGCAAACGGTGGTCAAATGCATAGTGCCCTTGTCATTACTTCTAGTTCAAGTTGTGCAACATGAATTTGACAATTGAAAAATAGGAAGAAAGTTGGTGGAAACAATTGTATCAGTATACACGATGGTTCAAAAGTGAGAATTAAAGGTCAAAGACTGCAGAAACAAAATCTTATCTATATTTAGAATCTTACGACTTTTATTTCTTTAGTGCCAAAGCATCAAATAAATAATTGTGAATGTACCAGAAGAGGAATAGAGATACAAGTCAGAGGTTGGTATGTGGCTTGGGATATTATAAGAAAGTTCCTATAGGTGGTCAAGCCTAACAGAACAAAACTTCACTTATCTGAATTTTGAGATTCAAAATTATAATCATTATTGTTTAGAATTCTACTGACACTTTGATTAGGAACTGCTTTGCCTCCAAAGAAGTTGCTTTGACTACCACACTCAACCCCATTACCAGATACTCTATAATAACTACTTGAGAATTCGAAGGGTGGACATCGTGACCCTGTTGATGCCATGAAGAAGCAACTGGCGGATGAGGCTGACAAGCAATTAGCTTTCCTTTGCACTACATTTTGTTTCTGCTCTTGACATTCTTATTGGTTACGTCAACACTATTAATAGTCCAAAAGATTCATTGAAAAGGACGATGGGTTTTGAAATTTGTGTTCTGTTCTTTGTTGAACAACAACAGACATTGTCATGCAACATGCTTAACTACGTGTTTTTTGCTGATCTTTAGAAGAAAGAAATCAAGAAAATTAAGTCAAAATAATCGATTACGTAACATCGAAAACCTGAATTCGATAACCAACCATGGATAACATGCATACCCAATCATGCGGTCACCAAGACATAAACCACCATCACAAAATCGAATCATAATCAAAGAACTCGTAAATTATAAACACCAAAAGCAAGAACCTGTAATATCATAAAAGAAAAAATCTTAAAAAATAAAGTACAAACGTGAATGAAGTGGAACCTGTAAAAATCAGCGTAAGTTTTCTTAAGCTCATACATGAGCTCAAATCGCAGAGCAGAGGCAGAGAGAAGAGAGAATGACCAGATCGTTGAGTAGAGGTAGAGAGAAGAGAGAGACTGAAAAATGAGAGAGAGATTGAAAATAGAGAGACAGAAGTTTCCAGAGTGTTTTTAAAGCGTCAGATGTTATAAACGTAAACGATGCAAATAATAAATGGTAAAGTCTACCAGAAAAAGCTAAAATGAGGGACTTTTTTGAAAAGCTCCAAATTTGAAATTCTTAAAAAACTGTATTTTATCTTCTAAAAAAGCCATTTCTATTAAAAAAGTGCTTTTAAATTTTATAGCCAAATACCTTTTTTTCTTTAAAATAGCTTTTGCAGTGGAAAAAAATACTTTTCTACCCTCCAAAAACTCAACCAAACAGGTGTTAAAAGAGTTTGGAAAACTTGTCTTAGGAAGTCCAATCAACCAGTATGGTGACTGGCAAACAATTTTGGGATTTTGGATGGATTGGTTAACTAGTATCTACTGTGCCTTGAGTTTGTGGTCGCATTGGTGGAATAATATGACAGAATTATCGATTAATGCTACTATTGTTTGTTGTTATAATGAAAGAGGATGGTGAGATGGTGATAACAACATAAAGAAGAAAAGTTACGATGGGCATTAACGATATGATGCAATTACGTTCTAGCCACGATGACTGCCAACACAAAAAATTAGCTACATGTACAATCCTATTTTGGGTCATGTTTCAAGATCGAAGTCCAACCTAAATCCAAATTTTTTTGGGAGATTAGCCCAAGCAGTGTCAACTAAGTTTTATCCGTTAACCTTCAACCGATTCAGGTACGGTGTTTTTGCATAATCTTAATTGAAATGTGCTCTTTTTTTTTAAAAAGTAATTTAAATTAAATATGACAACATATTAAAGGGCAACAATAGTAAAATGTAAGGAAAAGACGAAATTTTTGAGGATCAAAGGGAAAACTACGGGTCGAACACAAATTATTCAACTTGCTTACACCCAAATAAATTCTTATAAAAAATCGTAATTTTAGAAAAAATTAAAATTAAAATAATGAATACATATTTTAATTTGATTAATCTATAAATCAATATCAGTTTATTTATCTTATTTTAATATCTAATGTTAGTAATTTTTTGTTTATTAATTTTCAAATAATTTAATTTTTATTTAAAAAACTTAAAGTGCTAAAAGTGTTACACTTAATAAATAATATGTTTTAAATAATTAATTTTTAACAATTTTATTTATTTAAGTTTAAATAATAATCATTATTATATTCCTTACTTTCTAATATTATAATTTTATACTTTTAGTCATAATATATAATTATTTTTTCTCAAAATAAAAATAATTAAATGATTATCTTTAATGTTGTCAAGTTATAATGGCCAAGCTGATTTTATCGTGTTTATAGCGGATCGTCAACCCGAATCAAGCACTAAGTCCTCAGACTTCACCATTAGGGTAAGGCTAAACTTGTATAAATTCATAATGATATCAATCATATCAATTTCACTAAAATCCCCTTATGCTTTAAAAATCTTATGAGAGGTACTTATGTTTTATAAAAAATCTACGATCAATTCCTTTGTGAAGTTATACCTTTAATTTCAAATGATGTAAATTTTTTGACTCGTAGCACTCTAATGGATAATCATGTCTTCCAAAAAGCAGCCTGCATAACTGAAATGGAATTCATTTTCATACAATGACAACAACACAAGAACAAAACTACTGAATTTTTGACAAAAAAAATTAGACCCTTACAATGAGATAGCAAATTTTCCATTTTAGATTTTAAAATCAGAAGCTTTTTCTCCGACTTCAGTCATTTTTTCTCGTTTGGTCATCTAATTCGAGACCTTTTTTCTTTGCCCAATGGGGGCTTCGCCACATCGGGCCTATGGGATTCGAACAAATTTCAATTATTCCGCGACTCCTCCACGAATAATGAGAAAACTTGGATCTTTCTACGAGAATTTCTGCTTCGCTGCTTTGGTTGTACGACATTAGTTTCAGTATACTAAATAAAGGTCAAACCCTACTCAAGCACTAGAAAAATGTTGATCACGATTTCTAGCACTTTTCAAAAACTATTTGCTTGCAACGCCTTGAGTGGATAGGTAAGACAGTACGTCCACTAGATCCTTCATACTCTTTTCTACAAAAATATACTTAACACTCACCCAATCTGAAAAGTGGAGTAGAATCAATCAACTGGCATGCCTTTTGGCATATCTTGAATCTACCCTACGATCCGATCTTTCTTCTCTTATGAATATATGATGATAGCACCAAAGAAGCGGACACTTTGACAAGGCCATCACCGGAAAAAAACTTGCAACTAATGAAATACCAGCTCTAATGTCAAACCTAACAGCTTTTTCTCTTCCAAAAGATCGTCTACATGCAAAGAGCGGTTAATGGAACAGTTACTGAATCAAATAGTCGAACAATGGAAACTTTTACAAAAAAGATTAGCACGGCTAATGATTGAGCGCTTATCGATTCAATTGCAAACATCGGATATAAACCAATAGCAAGAGCCCCAATGGCTAAAAGACTTGCAGCTACTTCTGTGGCATTTTTCTTTGATTTGAGTGCTACTAACAGTTTGTATCGAGTCCTCTTTCCCTTATTCTATGTCATTTTCTTACTCAAGCAGTAGTAGATAGGCTTACAAAAGAAAGCAGTAAAGCATTAAAAGAGGATCCCGTGGGGTCTCCGCCAGTGACTACCCGACCTGCTATTAGTATTGAGTAAGATCTTCCACTAGTTTTGAAATTCATTTTAGATGGAAATTATTTTGAAAGTCATATTTTTCTTTGTATTATATATTAGATGTCATTAGCTTTCCTTATCCTTATCTCAGACTAGGGATATGATTCATGGGACAGCAAGAAATCAATCCCCCAGAATAGGAAAGATTAGCTTCGTTCCATTCCCAGGAGAAAATTTTATATCAAAGGTGATAAGACGGAACAAATATGGAGGCTGGCGAAATGATAGATCTAGTGTGCAAGGTACAGAGGCACGACAGGCATAAAAAAAGGAGGATGACAGAACAAAGACGTGAGACAAGAAGAGGGACGACAATCAACACTCGACAAGCAGAGGAGAGGATGAGATTGAAATTTTGAGAAGACCTAAAGCTTACATTTTCTTTGCGTTGGACACATTTTAGGGTTTAATGTAATTTTTTTTAGTTTGTCTACTTTTGAAATTTTGCATTTTAGTCCAGTTATATAGCCGAGTTTCTAGGTGTCTCGAAAAGTTTGCTACTAGCCGATACCAAAAATTATTACCATACTCATAAGTACTATATCATTTTTTTTTATTATTACGGTACTATACTCATTACTTTGGACTTATGCGTCCTCTTAATTTGATACAAGATTATCAAAACTAAATTGGATTTAATCAAAGATCAAATTTCAGTAATCTAATTTCATTGTTTTCATATTTGAATTGAATTTTTATAAAAGATAAGTATAATGATCGATAAGATAGAAAATAAAATACAATTATTCATTAATATTAAAAGAACTACAATCAATTCTATATAAGTTTAATTAACAAAAAACAATATCGAGCCATATTAAAATCTGTAATTATCGTCCAAATTTTAAAAATAGTAATAAAATGCTTTTTTTTTTAAATAGCCTATCTTTAGTCGTTCATTGACATGGCAAGCTACGTTGTTTGTTATATTGTTCAGGCAGATGACAAGTGAAATTAATTGTCCATGTAAGAAAATAGCTTAGTTAATATTAAAAAAATAAATTTAAAAAAATAAAAAAAACTAATCTTCTATTCTCCCATCCTTCTCCGCGCATCTGCTTACACTTTGTCTCCTCTTGATGTTAAATGCAATCTCAGGCAGGCATCTGTCAACTAGTTATTGTTGGAATTTTGCCCATGACCCAATCATTATGTAATAAATTGAACACATATGTATTGTAATTATTAACTTTGTTTAATAACATGGCA
>JAOTAY010020259.1:0-13045 GCA_025629805.1 Erythroxylum baracoense
AATCAGACAAGTAATTTGTTTGACATGTTGTTAATTGCAGATACTTATAGCTGCTCCATGGTTTGTCATAATCATATTTACACGATACATGTATGAATATGCTTGTTATTGAGAATGATGTTAGTTGAAGATGATTGGCAGATATTAAGTGGATAATGTATGTTAGAATGACATATTGCGATCCTTACTTCATTCAAAACTGTTAGGCAGGTATATAGGTGATTAATCAGACAAACGAATGGGTCGTGTCGAAATATAGGAAAGTGAGGCTTACTACGAGTTTTGGTGGCATTAAGCCTACCCATCCCCTAGTGCCAACACGGTCCAAAAAGTGGGTTGTGTCAAAGCAAGTATTGAAGATGTAGAATGCAATTAACAGACAGAGCAAGTTGGTTCATAGAGGTGGCCATAAAGATCGATGGAGCAAGATGAATAGTACTTTAAGTAAGATGAACAGTTGCTTACGATGAAAATATTTGTTGTTCAAATACTTTAAACATGTTTATTGAAATTAATAATTGTTAGTTAGCATTTTATCATAGTCATGTTATAAACTTTTTTATTTATTGAAAATTCTACACAAATATTTTTATTTTATAGTTTATTGGTTTAATCATATTAACAAACTTTTGCTTCTTTAATCATTATATTAGATTGCTTATGTATTTTGTATTAAATTTATACAATTCAAGATTTTCTAAGTCCCATATTTTATAATATAACTAACTAAAACTATGTTATAAATAAAATCATTTGTTCTTCTTTCTTACTTACACCTATACGAAAAAACTCATCTCACTTTAAGTAATTAAATATACTTTGTTCATTACTAAGTTATTTTATATAAACCATGATCTTTCTATATGATACAGTCATCATAATAGAACTTATCCTATATAAAGTGATGATGAAAAAATATATTTATATGACATATTCTAGTGTTTGTATTCCAAAAATATGAATTCTTTAATAAGTAATTTTTAAGCAAATCATATCAAATGGAGAAAATAACTATGAGTGATCATAGTTTCACCAATTCAAATTATTGAAAGAAAAAACTCTTTCAAAAAAAGATAGTTTAGTATTAAATTTTAAATATTCAATTATTTTATTGATTTTGACTTTTACGATAACTTAAATTTAAGCAAACCAATATAATTACACCTATTTTAATTTGAATCTTACAAACTTTTAACCAATTGACTTTTTGAGATTTAAATTACTTTTTAATAATCTTACAATCTTATATTTCTCTTAAATTGTATTCTTATTTTATAAATATATGACTTGTCCCAATAACTTAAGACAACCCAAAATATAGTTATTTCAAATTAATGATTATGTAAAGTAGTTGTATTGCATTCATTATTTTATTAATATCCCCAACTACTCAATTATGTATATAAGGTTCAAATGTTGTAACTTATTTCAATAATTTCTTTGCTACATATACTTGATGCCACCACCAAACTTCTAAATTATTCTATTCACTTATATTCACTAGACACCAATGCTTATATATGATGTGGTAGATATGATTGCATTTATAGATAGCGCCAATTAAAACTTTAAATTCTCAATTTATTTCTAATCTCAATAGGAAATATTTTTGTTGTTGTACTAAAAGTAAAGATTCAAATTTGTTCAATTATAATGGTAATTTTATATAAGTAGTAACTACCTATATTTTATTATTTTAACTAAAATTTTCATTTAGTTTCTTCAAGATAAAAAAATGAAAGCATGAAAAATCTAAGAAGTCCAGAATTTTAGATGAGTTCCATACTTGTACATGTTACAAACAATCTTATCGGGTGTTAACAACTTCAATAAAAAAATTTCAATAAAGTATTTTCTTAAGTTCCATAATTTATAATGTCATAATTCTTAATTTATGAGACATAGAATTTCATTTTATAATGTCATAATTTAATATTCTAATTATAATTTTTTCTTAAAGTCCTCGAAAAAATATATATGCAAATACTTTACATGAAAATAAGTTGTCCACTTACAAGGAATGGGTTTATATTCTCAGAGTTATATGAATTATTATAAACCATCATTATCTTCAAATACAAACCAATATCTTATATTTAATTGAGGATACTTGAAAATGAAAGAAATTATACATTAAAAATTTAGAATTTTATCATAAATTTACTAAACCTGACCCTAATAGGGAGAATGATAAATATATTCTAATCTTAATTATATTTCATTCAACTTAGGGTGGTATCTAATGGGGTCTCAAATAGTAAAGTAAGGTAGCCTGCTTTTATTCAGGTGGCTTTAAAAATTATACCTTCATATAGCTTGATGGGTTTTTAAAAAGGGTGATTACAATATCAAGTTCTTCTTTATGGAGTAGTTTCCACCCATTTATTAATGTTCAAATTAACTTGTTACCCTAATATGAAGAAAAAAATTTGTCTTACTAACTTGATGTGGTGATGTGCACTAATTTCACTTTAATAGGCTCATTTTTACCTGCTTCCAACATAAATAAAGCTGACACAACATAAAATATTCACACAACCTTCACAACTTTCTTTAAACTCAAAAAAACATCAAACATGTTATATTTTATTTCCAACACATTATAGAAATATAGTTACATGTCTAGCATCATCAAATCTTACATATCATCAATGCAATCTTTAAGTCGTTAGCAGTTAAAATAATGTTATAAGAGGGACTCTCATTTCGTGGAAAGATGTAGTCACATTCCAATGCATGGTGTTACCTACTTATGTTTCCCATATAAAGGATGCATTTTCTATGTTAAACCACATTCATGATTGTTATATTATATAAGAAGGGAAATGGTGGTCTTTTTCTAGTTCACCATCAAAATCCCATACAACGAGAAATGAAAATACTTGATTTCTCTACAAACAATCCACCAACTTAATAAGATGAGAATAAACATAAATGAGATGGAAAATGGTATGTGTATTTCATGCTTTAATTCATAGTTATATGAGAATTTTTCATCTTTCTAACATTTTATTACTTTTATAGTCTTTATATGTGAGGTATAATCAACCTATTCTTTAATCAATAATTTTAAAATCTTAATAACAATATGTGCAACATTAATAGAGAAATAGAAAACTTAATAAGGAAAAAGGGACCCTTAAGCAAAAAATAAAGGAAGTTATTATATACACTTCAAATAATGCTTTATATCAATCCCTTACCTTTTTGTGTTTTCATATAAGTTACATTAATATTGAAATTCAGTTCCTTTATTGGTACTTAAGATTTAACATTACTATCACTGTTACATCAAGAAGGAATAATAGGTGTGCTCTTGGTGAGGGGAATGGTTGGGCCAAAAAGAAAAAAGTGAAGTGATTATTGTCAATGGCGATGAGAGTGAACCATATACTAAGAATAAGGATTCAAACCCAATCAAGATATAAATTATCAACCTCACCATACTCTCCAACCAGTTAAAACTAATTTAAATCACCGGTGACATTATCTTGTAGTAATTTTTATATATCTATATGCAATTGAATGGGTGGGTATTAAATTATATTATGATAAACTAATGTCCTCTTCTCATCGGAAGATGGTGTTAGGCAATTGGAGTGGGATCTGATCTCGCATGCAACAAAATAATTATGAAACCTATTTTGTAGGATTTCTTGAAAACTAAGATCATTGAAAATCTATAACAAGATTAACATATAAAATATAATAAAGCATGAATCATAATTCATACCTTTTTGTAAAGCTTGATAATTTTCATGTCATTTACATCGTATTTATTTTGAGATTGGCTCATTTCAACCACCGTACTTGCACAAGTGTTCAGAATCTAACAGTATCTACAGAACTTGTTGAAAGAACTATGTAACTATTGCAGAGAGGGTTAAGCAAAGAGTGCTAGCTCCCCTAGAGCCTAAGCCTATTTATAATAAGCCTTGGAAATTTTAGTACTTAATTCCAATTAAATATTAATTATGTTCAAATAAAATCAAATATCTCATTTTTATCCTTATTTATTAAATATCTTCTATCATATCATAAAGTTTCTCAAAAATTACAATCAAGTCCAAAAGATCTTTTTTCTATTCATCCTGCTCTTTTTATGTAACTCATTAGGTTCTCAAATATGTTTATATCTAAGATTAAATAGATTAAAATTCTTTAATTTATCTTTAATTCTTTAATTAAACAATTAATATCCATAAATCAAGATTGGTATCTAGAAACTAATCATGACACCTAAATATTTAAGAATGTTAAATTAATTGTAACTAACCTTTCCATGCACGACCTTTTTGTATAATTCAATCCTTTCATAGTATAATATTCTAATTAGACGAAGAGCAAGGAATTATGTTTACTTTGTTTGAGTCTAATCATGTTAGTTCTTCATAATTAGTAATTAATTTAATTAATGAAATTTGAAAACTATTTTCGAAGTGTCATTTTATCTTGGCTAAGGATTTCCTAAATCAATAATAATCGAGAACAAAGGAACATTCTCCCTAATTAATGAATCATATATTAATCACCTAACTACCTCCACATGGTTTACGTTATATCTAATGACTATTAATTGATCTACCCTTGACTAGACTAGGTCATAAGTATTATCAAAATATAGAAATTCCTATATAAGATAACTTTGGAGATCTCAAGTTAAAGGATCACTTATATAATTATCACAATGAGAATTTCCATAGACATATAAATAATGCTCTAAATGGATTTCTTATGTGCAGTAATTTTAGTGAACTTATTCTCTAACAAGCACTCACATCTTTGTTTAGGTATCTCCACACTTTAGTTTATAAAATCGACCACTTCCTTCATAAGGAAGAAATATACTGTGTGCTATTATTTTATCTTTATTAATTTCCAGTCTCAATAAACCAATGACTAGGAACAATTTAAGGATAATATATAAATATAATATGAATCTCATCTAATTTTATTTATAGTGTATATTTATCTCGTAAACTTTATCATATGTATAATATTTAAAAAATCCCTTAAATAGTTATGTCACTAAATTATAACTAAGTGATTAGCTATAAAACATAAACCGAAATTCTCCCATTTTCACTAACTAATTGTTTAAGTATTTTATACCATATCTTTATATCAAGATCATGTTACTTCTGGGATAATGGTTTAGTGAGAGAATTCTACAAGATTCTCTATAGTAAGAACTTGCCTAAATTTTACAACTTTTATCTTAATTATCATCATAATTAAAAGAGATTACCTAACTACGTAGTTGGATCTTTAAAGAGACCTTAACTCCTTTACATGTCCAATAACTCCAATGTTCTACAATATATTATGGTGTTAACAATACAAAGAACTATGTCAGGTTCATTTATGAACTCCTAATCCAAATAACCACTTCTAATAAATGAAAAACATATTTTGGCTTGATTAGCAATTAATGCTACATTGGAATCTTTCCAAAGTCAAAATAATATTGTTCCAAGTGAAATATACCTAATTAGGATTTACTTCTAAATTTAATATCTATATAAACTTAAACATAAATATCAACTCATAAATAGAATAATTGATATCTTTAATACTTCACACAGATCAGATATCTCTAATGCTAAACACTTTTAATCTAAATATGATTAATTACCATAATTAAGTTGTCACATTTTCATATCCAATATGAATTGTTCTTAGATAACTATATTTTCAATAATTGAAAATATGAATCATTGTTCTCTCTATAAGCAATATGTCTCTACATACTCCTAATGATGAGGATAACTATACTTCCACTAACTTTCTTATATATATGGCATAATCATATCTAAAGCAAACTCTTTGAATTCATCATAAAAGTGAATCTTTTAAGGTCTTGTAGCCTTTCGACTATATATCAAATGTATTAATAAAGCAATTAGTTCTAGTTAGATGTATTGCCAAGAGATTTGAATTTTTCAAATTTCATCTGACTCTTACTACTAATTTTGGGAACTATTCTTATATAAATATTCATTAGAACAAAATTTTGTTCAATAGATATATAAAATTATATCCATTCTTTTGGATCTCTCATAACCTTCTATTGTCTAATTTAGTTCTAAAATTATAGAAAAATACATGTTTTAACTAAGCATAACGTCCCAAAATTATTAACTTTAACTCTTTCAAAGTCTTACCATTTAGATATGAAATATTTCTAATTGATTTAATTTGAACTACTGAAGATAAGTTATAGTACTAAGTGTATCTATAAAAGAATAAATATTGCATCATACAATATCTCATAATGCATTTCCTCCTTGCACAATCCATAACATTATGGAATTTTATTGTAAAAGTATTCATTAAAGAATCTCATTCCTTATAGATAACTAAAAAAATTTTAATCTCACCACATAAATCTCATCAAAGTGATTCAACATTCTTAATGCTTAATTTCTATTTAGATTTAAATAATTTAAACTGTTCAAAATTCTAAATCATTATTTCATTTTGTATGTATGACTATATCATATAAATTCATTAGTAATCTAATGAAATATAAGTATCATACTTTTATGAATTGTTATTTCATCGAACACATCATATGTATAAGATTTAACAATTCAAGTTTGATTTGGTCATTCTTCAACCCAACAAAGTTTATAAGTTTTATACGATTCATAACCTAAAGGATACATCTATCCTTATATGTAACATATGATTCTCATTGCATTGATTTAACTAATATGGAATAAATGGATAGTCTTGGTTATCCAACTTTGTGTTATTTCCACTCATGTTAAGCATAAGTCTCCTTTAATCCAATACATATAAACTATTTATTTATGGATCAACTACTTTTACTTAACAATGTATTTCTTATCATGCCTTGAATATTGTAATAATGTTGAATCTAAATTCAATATCAAATACTTACAAGCATGAATTAGAAATATAAATGATCTCTATCATATTACATATAGGTAAGAAAAATCATGCAATCATTTTTCTTCTAATGATAAGTATTATCATTCTATTGCAAATTCCTTCAATTATAATTCATGTTTATGCTTTTAATAGGCTAAATTAAGTGGGTAATTCCATTAAGGAACTATTATGCCCAAAATAAGTTTTAGAAATACCTAGGCTGGTAGTTGATTACCCAGGGTGAAATTGGTTCGCTTAAATCAATCTTGAACAAAAATAAAAACATATCCAATCCTAAACATTATATCCTGATTGTTGAGTGAAGGCTTAAAAGATATCACAAAATAGACTAAAAGTAAACAAAGTTAACTGGGAGCAAAAATATTGTTAAATCAAACTGGAAATCTTTTAAGAATTAATTTCACTAATTTAATATCCTATGCATGACTAAGGGGAAATGATTGGATAGTTGTCTTACTAAAATTACCAATTGGTTTCTAAAATTAATTAAAATAACAAACTAATCTAACTTTTGTATTCGACAAGTTTATCGTCCAAATTAATTATTAAACCCAACTAATAATTACCACTTAAGTTAATATATTTCTAATTCTTAACCTAAGCATCCATAGTTTCTTGTTCCATATTAAACTTCTTCTCTCGATCTTTCATTGAATACTAAAATGATGGAAAGTTTGATCATGCTATTACATCTATTCAGTTCAGAAACTATAGCAAGCACAAGACAACAACACAGTCCCTCAATCATGCTTATTTGACTAAAATAGCTACATTAATCCTCAAGAAAAAGAGATCAACCTATGATAGAAATAACAAGATTCATCATATTTAAATACTTTAATCCCATCATGATTGGTATAAGAGAAGTATTAAAGTAAGTGAATAACTAAAATAAACTATCAACAAGTAACAGGTAACTTTGAGATTGCTCAACAAGCTTAACAATAAGAAGAACTCTAGTTTATTAATAACAGAAGGCAGCAATCATGTTCAAAATATGTACTTAATATTTAAAAGAGAAATTTAATTTTATTCATTTCATCATACACAAAATTACATGTAAAATATCATACATATAAAACACACAATTTATATGTATATGTATATGTATATGTATATGTATATGTATATGTATATGCACACATAGTCAAATTATATGCATAAAATATCAAGCTTTGTTTGATTCTAATTATTAATCTTCATAATCTAAAATAATACTACCAAGTCTTTGAAAAAATTAAGTCTTTGAAAAATTTAAATTAGATTAAATCCGTTGATTCATAAATAAATTAAATTCCTATTCCAACAGATATTTATTTTTATTTGAAAAAATTCAAATTCAATTGGAACCTATTTCTAATTATCTTGATTCTTTTAACAAAATTGAATCGAAAATTTTTTCAATAAATTATCTATCTTTCTTATTATAATTTGGAAAAACTTCATTTTAAAAAATTTCATAACTAAGGCATTCTAATTGAATTAGAACACTATTTCTAATTTAATTAGAAATTCCTTTCTCTTAATTAGATTTCTAATATGAAAAGAACACTTTCAAAATGAAATAAAACACTTTAGTTAATTAAGAAAGTCCTTTCATTATTTATTTACTATTAGTTTCTCAATTAATTAGAAAATCATTAGTTAATAAATTAGAAAATATTTTCAAAATCATTAAAATGCTAATTTTTTAAAATTAATAAATAAAAAAAGTTTTCAAATTTTAATCAAGAAAAATACCTTTTCTAATAAATCAAGAAACTTATTATTCATAAATAAACAAATAATTTCTAAATAAATAAAATAATAATTATAAAAATAAAAATAAAAATATTTTCTTAGTCAAATTGAGATAAATAAAATATTGGAATTAATTAATTAAACTTCTTAAAATTAAAAAAAGAAGACACATTTCTTAATTTTAAGAAGTCTACTTAATTAATTCCAATATAATTCATTCTAATTCTAAAAAACCTTTTCTAAAATTTAAATTTAAGAATCAATCCTGTTATTAATCTTAATTAAATTAAGAAAATAATTAATTTTATTTTGGGATTAAAATCTCATCTTAATTCGTATAATCTTATTATACTAATTATATCTAACATAATCTAAATATAAAAGATAATCCTTTTAAATCTTTGCTTGATTGTGACTACTGATTTTATAACTAATTTAATTTAAATTTATTTCAAATGAGTACAAAATTCTTTTTATTACGCAATTCATTCCTATTTTGTACATTTCAAGTGTTTTGGGCCACCAATATCTAACGTTTCCTCCATCACCTTCCTCTATCGTTGCCTCTTCTTTACCATCTAGGCGTCTGGATCTTTCATGCATTGACCATAGGCATTTGAATCTTCCTCTTTCTAAGGGCGAATTTGGTGATGACAGCCGATGGTAAAGCTAACTCCTCTGTTGCCAACTGCGATAGTTGCCAGACCCTATACTCAATCTAGTGACTTGCACAAGAAACATACAAGCTGGAGGCATAAAAATCAAAGAGCTAAATCACTATTCAATCCATGTTTTCTAGATCAAAGAACACTTTCTTAAACTTCGAAACTAAGTGAAGATGAAATATATTTCTTCAGAAGCAACCAAAACAAACGGCATGCAATTGAAATTTTAGAAACAACACAAAAATAAAGGCAATGTGTTAGAGATTTCTTAAAAGCATAATATAAAAGGATAGTACAGGCAATAATTTTATGTGTTCAGAAATAATGAATAAATATGGAAAACGTCAAACTAAGTTTTCCACACAAAAAACTGATGGGGGCGTTGTGTAAACTGAATTTTTAGAAAATCTAAAAAAGGTGGTTTTAATTTTAGAAAATTAAAAGAAACCTTATTGAATGTACCCTAATCAATATTATGTAAATACATTAAAATAAGTTTTAAGACCTAGCGTTATCAAATCAATAACAATCAAGCAACTTTAGTTAAGTTACAAAATTAAAGTTAGCTTTGAAACAGTTGTTAGGAAATCAAGTATAGCTCCAATCTTGTGCACACTGAAATAATTACAAAACCTACTTCGCACAATTTCGCAAAAGCGAAGATCAATAAAGTTTTATAACATAATTAAAAAATATAATATAATAAATCATGAATAATAATTTATACCTTATTATAAAACTTGATCATTTTCTTGTCATTTTCCTCAAACTGATTCTAAAGTTGACTCATGTCAACCACCGTACCCGCACAAATGTGTAGTCTTTAACAACATCTATAGAATATGTTGAGAGAACTATGCAACTACTGCACAAATGGTTAGGTAGGGAGTGGTATTTATAATAAGCTTTAAGCATTTTAGTAATTTAATTTCAAGACATTTTCTCTCTTTATCCTATTCTTTGTGTGTTACCTATTAATTTTTTAAATATGTTGTCAATAGATATAAATTATAGCCTTAAATCATATTTAGGATTAAATAAATTAAACTCCTTTAATTTATCTTTAATTCTCTTATAATAATTTATATTCATAGATCAAGATTAACATCTAGTAAGACATTATGACCACCTAATCTTTAGGAATGTCAAAGTAGTTTTGGACTAACCTTTCTATGCATTATTTTTTGGTATAATTCAATCAGTTTATCATATAATGTTCTAATTAGATATAAAGTATGAAATTAATGTCTACTCTATTTGAGTCAAATCATATTTTTTTTCCACCGTTAATAACTAATTCAATTAATGACATTTGAAAACTTTTTTACAATATCATTCTACCTTAACCAAGGATTTCCTAAATTAATACTAATAAAATTGCAACTAAAATTTAATTTCATAATATATTTATTACATAATAGTAAATAATAAATAAGATGAGCAATTTCTCATTTCTATTTATAATCAATAATTTTATAAATGTTAATAATTAAATGTTTATTTATATTATTAATGAATGAAATTATAAAATTCTTATTATTTAATTTATCATATTATATTATTACCTTAAATAAAAAAGTATAAATAAATATTTAATTTTTGATATAAAGAATTTTTTCTTAAGAGTAGTTAATAAATATAGCTTAATTTGTCATATTGTTTTAGTACCGAATAATAAATTTGTTAGTATAAAATGATGGTAAATTAATTATTTCTCTAAATTTTATTTTATTATAAAATAGTGCTAGTAAATAAGATGAAATTTCACTAAAAAACCATAATTTACATATTAAAACAAAAATTTAAACTAATTACTATAAATAATAGGATTCAAATATGATGAATTAATATAAAAATAAAAAATTGAAAATTATATTTATTAATATAAAATCAATAACATTAATTCCTAATTATTAATAAATATTAAATATAAATATAAATAAGAAATTAAGCATTTGGTTTAATAATATTATTGTATAAAATTAATAAAAGAAAACTTAATTTCATATTAATAAAAAACAATTTATCTGATATATATTGTTGATTTGTAATTTTCTATTCATTCGTTTTTCTTACGTGATTAGCCAATTTAATAGAAAGACTAATTATATAGCTTTACAAGTTTATAAGGCCCTCACAAATATTTTTAAAACACACAAAAATTTCATAATCTTGACAAAATTACATAAAAGATTTGAATAAAATTTGACTATTACAATTAATTGTACTAATTAAATTTCAATAAATCAATAAGAAATAATAATAATAATATTCCTAAAAATCACTAAAATGATAATTTGATTTACTTATCTTTTTTTATTGTAATCTTTAGTTTTAGTTTTCTATTTTTAATTTTTAAATTTAAATAAAAATAAATATATGTTTAAGTATTAATATTAATGTAATTATATGTTTATTACTATTAGATAAAAGCTAAATACAAAATTAATTTTTATAAATTAAATAAATAATTTAATATTTCATAAATATCAGCAGTAAAAATATTAGTATTTTATTAAAATAAAATAGATGATAATTAAATTTAATTATCAAAAAAAATTATTCAAAATTTATATTTTTTAACAATATTGTATATCTTTATTAATTAATTATTAATTAAGTAATATATATTTAATTGATAATAATTGAATTATAAGAAAAATAAGAAAATGAAAAAATAGATGGCATCACAAACAATAAAAACCCACCGGGCCACCCACTCAATTATGATTTATCCTGAAGGGCACACAAGGAAAGTACGACAACCAACTAGCTAAAACAACACCTTTGGATAGACCATCGACTAATTAAAGTCAGATTGTAGATTACTGCAGTGTCGGGTAGACTATTGTGGAACAACATGGGAACGTTATGACTATCAGTAAGTTCCAAGTATGATTGACACTCTCAGCTTGCCTCTTAGGAACCTTACACTCTCATAATACCTTTTCCCTTTTGTAACAATAGTCGCAACAGTATCTACACCCTTTTCCAATTGAACTCTAATCTCACAGCAAATTTGTTTTATGCAGTCATAGACTGTCTTAGACTTTCTGATACTCAAGATCCTTAGAAGAGGCAAGTGGAGCATACTTGTCTCTGTATAATGACAGATAGTAACATTACTCAAGACTTAAGCTTTCAGGACAGGAAGAACTTAGAGAGAATGGAAAACACTCAAACTAATATTCATTGAATCAAACTTCTTCAAATTATGTTGTGCTTATAATGAAGGAGAAACTTTGCTTTTATAGGTGAAGCAAGGGCATGAAAGTCAAACTGTCAAGAGACACACTGATTACAACTTTAAAAAAGAAAGCAACTTTAAGTACAATCATCATACCTTTAACAAAGCTATTTTGAAAAAGTAAATAGTATAATGATAAGAAAGAATTTTGCATAGTCGTTTGTGGGCCACAAAGATTCTCTTTCATCAAAAGAATCAAAAGTAAACTCCTAAAAGGACGAGTCTCATTTTAAAGTTCTAAACTGAGATCATTATCACAATCAGAGTCATCTGTTAAGGCCATGTAATTGTCAATTTGCTCAAGAATGTGGCTGATATCAGTTACAATCCATATGGAAAGTCCTAGGCTAGAAACAAAAGTGGGCTTTTGGATAGGGCTAGATGGTATGCTTTATTAGAGTAGTGCTCTAAAGGCAATCACCTTTAGCACTTTTGTACAAACTTTATTTTGATTAATAAAGCAAAAGGCATTTTT